>CAUYRH010149110.1:0-15522 GCA_963574655.1 Perodicticus potto
GTGCCTGTAGTCCCAGCTACTTGGGAGGCAGAGGCAGGAGACTCGCTTGAGCCCAGGAATTGGAGGTTGCTGTGAGCTGTGATGCCACAGCACTCTATCCAGGGTGACAGCTTGAGGCTCTGTCTCAAAAAAAAAAAAGAGTTAAATGGGGATGTAAGTGAAATCCTGAAAAGAATGTTTGCCATATGGCAAATGTTCAATAGATGTTAGCCATTATTATTATAATCATTATTAGAGTGAGAATTAAAGGCCAGAGTTTGAATATCAATATGACTGAGTAGGAAACTGGCGTTAAAAGTCTTGAAGAGCAAAATGATATATCAAGAAGTTCCTGGGAAAAACATGAGAATAAAGAATATGAGAATAAAGATCTGAGAATAAGGAAGACAAAAGCAGAGAAGAAAGAAAGGTCATGCATTATACAGCCAAGAATATCCCAATTTAAAAGTGTCACTTATAGTTCTTAGGCCTTCCATTCTGAGGCCAAACCATACCCACCATTCCCTAGGATAGTGTCCCAGCCAGACAGTCACCACACGGTACATCCCCTCTTTTAATGTCATCCAGAGTGACATGGAGGACTTTGAACCCAGAGAAGAGTCCTGTGCTTTCTGCAAATTAGTCACAGAGATAAGAACCTTGAAAAAGTAGGCACTGATTGACAAGACCTTCAGCCAAATGAAAGTATTGAATAGAAAAACAGTAATAGTACTCTTTATTATTTACTAGTAATAGTACACACACACACACACACATATGCACACGAAAGAAAAAAATACTTTTAGAGAAATTGAAGGCCGTGAAAAATGAAAACAAGCAAATAGAAGGTAGGGGAAAAGTGTGCCCCAGATATTCTTCTGTTATTGGAGCAACCGATGAGAAGAAGCATGCTGCATGAGTGAAGGCACAGTGAGAGCCGGAGGGTTTGAAATCCAATATCCCTGAGGCTTTGTGGTAACAAGTAGCGTCCTTCCTGGTGAGTTATGGACTGGGGAGCTCCTGGTGCATACCAGCTGTGTCCACCTGCTCCGGAAGTGCTCCCAATGCCATTAAAGAGAGAAATAAATAGACCATCGTCTTAGAGACTTCCCCATCGTATTGTCCAACCACATACTCTGCTAAAGTCTGATTCAGATTCCAAAGGGCTTCAAAAATAGAAACGATAGGAAAGTAGAGTTGAATAGGCAGAGAGAATCTATAGCCTATGTGCTGAATGCCACAAATCCTCCCTCAGACTCAGACTCTAAAAATTTAAGAATGGGCAAATACAAACTTCTGCTGAATTTGCCCGATTCTGCTGTTCTCATGATTAATGACTCCTGTGTAGTGCTTTCTCTAATTTCCACATCTGATTCATTGATTTCATTCATAAACCAACACTACATGAGAAAAAAGTGAATACACATTCACAAATCAAATTTAATTTAGACTGTATTGACCACCATGCCATATGCCAGACTGTGGACCTCTCAACATCTTCAACACCCAGGATCTTCTTACACCTGTTACAACTTAACACCCTGAAACACCTTGAGAAAGCTGAAGTCTAAAGCCTGCTAGGAGGCTAGAGCAATATTTGATCCAGACGTGTCTCTCTTTGAACAATAGCACTCAACTCAGACTTGTGGGAGTTCTGACCAGGACAGCCATGAGCTAATGTCCAATGGAAATCCTATCCCTGGGCCATACTAAATCATAAAGGAGGCCTAGAATGTTCTATCCTATTAGCCACAAGCTCCAAGTCAAGTACAACAACAACAAAGGGTATGTGGCAAACATAGTCTCAGAAAACAAATGCATCAAATCAGGTAAGCCATTATCACATCTCAGATCATAAATGCTGTCTTTGAAAACTCTATAGACTGACTCTAATCATGCTATCCAGCAATGAGTGATGAAATAATAGCAATTATATGATAATGTGACATGAGGAACACTACTTTTCTTAAACTTCTAAATTCATGATTTCCTCATTTTGTTCTCAATCCAACTTGGAATTCCTTAAAACATAACAACCCATCAAAGAAATAGACCTCTTATGGCCATGTCAATTCAAGATTGTTAGTATTAGTCTGCTTCTCAAGGCAAGGAAAATAATTTACTTCATGCCAGGTTTCACTCTAATAAACCAGGATTATAAGCATTCATATTTACTATATAACTAGAAAAAAATAAGGTCATATACCTTTTGAAAGTTATAGATATCATAATTGGTGATGCTTCAGTGGAGCAAAGAGGATTTTTTTGCATATTTCTTTTAGAGATGAAGTTTCATTTATTTTCATCAAAAATTTTAAGTCGGTTTATTTCAAGCTGTCCCGTATTTTGGCTTAATATTCTTTACATCACTGTGATATTTAGAAACAGTAAGTAAGTTATTTCAACTATCCCGTGCATGATGACACTAAGAAATAATAAAAGAGGCACTAAAATCTTGGATTAGGATTATGTTCATTACAGAAACAGTCACCCACAGGGTGAAGAGTATTGTTCTCTAGACAAATGTTTAGAGCCCTCGCTATAATGAATAGTTAGAATAGAGTTTTGGACAACTTTATGTCTTTACATCTACCATTGAATATGAAATGTTTATTGACCTAGAGCCTAACTTAGAAATTTAGTTAGTGTTTATTTTGCAGAAAAATATAACTCTGGAAAAGCAGAATAGGCTTGAAAGTTTAGGAAGCAAAAATAAATAAATGGAATAATGATGGAGACAGAATGCTGCCAACCCAATAGAAGGAGGAAATTTCTAGGTAAGAAATTCTAATAATTAAGGCAGTGCCAACCTCCCCCTCTGCACGCTGTTTTTCATACAAGGAGCAGTAGATGTGAGTGAGAAACGCGCCCCCTACAGGAAGAATGGGTACCCAGCAGAAGGGTTGCTCCCGTTGGAATTGTATATAAGAAGAAATTGTGGAACAATATCATTGTGAAAGCTTAAAACATATTTTGCTCTCCCATTGTCCTCTCCCCATCCCTACTACCTCCCACTTCCACCTCTCACGCCAACATCTTTATCAGCTTTTGTTTTCATTTTGTGTAACAAAAGCCTGGGAAGAATAGTGAAAATGATTGCGTAAATGCTAAAATGTTTATTTTTGAGCAGGGGTAACATTACTCTCCACATTCCAACTGGATCTGATTCAAAAAGCAAGAGAAGAAGGGGGAGAAATGAGCTTAATTGAAATATAAAATGAAGAGAGGATATAATTTGTACCTCTTCTTTTCAACCAGGGTTGAATTTACATTTTTGTTTGTTTGTTTTGGAATCAAAGCAGCTAACATTTTGGCAAACAAGCTGTTTCTGTTTTTGCCCAACCATCATGAAAAGCAAAACAATACAAAAGTTGCTTTCTGTCTGAAATATGGTAGACTGGAAACATTTACAATCCAGAAGAATATTCCAAACCTGCCATAATATAGATTTACTTAACCTCCTCCTACACTGCTACTATCATTGACTCAGAATATTCTATATTACTAAACTATTCTCTTATTTATCAGTCATTTTTTAAAGCTTAATTAACTCCGATAGGCCATAAACAAAGACCTAGTATTTTTCCCACTGACTTTTTAAGAGTCAGTATAACTTAGTGGTTCAGCTTCCTCGCGTTAGAGTTAAGAATATCTACGCTTGTACTTTAGTTCTATTGTTATTAGGTGTATAGACTTAGATACAGCTACATGTCACGTCTTCATCTGTAAAATCAGGAACACTATTATGTGAACTTAATTATCCACAGATCCATTTAAAAATTAGTGAATTGTTTCTACATGCCAGGAACCGTTCTAAGCACTGCAAATACAGGATGAAAAAGAATGCAAGTCCCTGACCTTCTAATACAAAATAATTCTAAAGAAGGAAATGTGACCATTTCCCTGACATGATATATGCTATGCAAAAAATTAAGTGAATGATACATGAAGTCAGGAGTAAATGAGGGGGCACTGATAGATGGATTGAGGAGGCCAGCCAAGCTTACAGAGCATTCCAGTCATATGATCCACAAGACACAAAGGCCCTATGGGCTGTGAGAGACTAGTTCTTTAGGAAAATACAAAAGACCAGAGCAAAGTCAGGGATGCAACAAATAGGAGGTGAGATGATCAAGCCCTCTGCCCGGCAGTGTAGACTTTGCACCATTTAGGAGAACGTGGGGGCTGTGTGAGCACCCTCTATTTGTAGCTCCAAATCCTATCTCCACCCTTCCGCCCCAAGGAAAGAATCCTTTTTCAATTGGGTTTGGTCAGTATAGGCTACTGCCAGAAGCTTGGAAGGCTGGAGACTGAGGTAAAGGTGCCTGTTCTCTCACCTGCTTTTCTGCCAAGTCACCAACAGTTTGCTCTGCTGCCCTCTGAAAGCCAGAGCTTGCATCAGCCGTGCTTCACGTTCAGTGACTCTCTGCGCAGTCACAGGCTCCTGCAAAGTGCCCCCTCGCCTTGCACCTTCAGGCCTTGGGATGGGAATGGCTTCCCTCCTTTGCCAGCTGAAGGAATTTTTTAACCATGGGTACATGTTTTCCCTAACCCCTGCTTACAGGGTTTAGTCTAGTCCCTTTACTAAAGTTTCCTGAAATGACC
Organism: Perodicticus potto; assembly: GCA_963574655.1. NCBI lineage: Eukaryota > Metazoa > Chordata > Mammalia > Primates > Lorisidae > Perodicticus > Perodicticus potto. The sequence continues at coordinate 4,585 of CAUYRH010149110.1, forward strand.
CAGAATGAATGTTCCATTGCTTTCTTGCAGGACCCTCACTGATGTGCAGAAGGGGTAAGGATTTGGGGGTTAACTCTGAAGGGTATAATATATGGAACAGCACTTACCTACTGAGTACTTTGCACATGTTCATTCTTATTATGATTATCCCATTTAGGAAACAGGACTGGCTCATCAATGCATTTGAATACTGCATTTACAGGTGTCAGATCGACACTGAATCACGTTCTCTCAGCCAGTGGTCAACAGTGACCAGGCCAAGATGCAGATTGCTAGCTGTGAGACAGCAAAAAGGGAATATGTTCGAATACAATGCTTAACTCTGCCTCATGTTTCCACCATGAAAATTTAAACTGACAGGTCGTGATACATGAGAAAGATTAGCCAAGAAGACACTCACATTCAATCAAGAAAATGTATAATTCCACATTTAAAAAAAAGTGAGATGGTAAAGGGAATATAGTAGTGTAAAATTAGCTTTGATCTCATTAAGTATCTCCTCGATAAATTATATAAACAAGAGAGGTATCAATTAACTGAAAAGCTGTAAGGTATTTACAAGGAACAGCTCAAATGATTCAAGTTACTACACCTAAAGTACTGCTTGCAATAAAGCAATAAATTCTTATTTCTTCTCTTTAGAAATGGATATATTGAAATTTGTAAAACAACACATTTGTAAATCAGATCTGAGTGCATGCTCTTCATTTGGTAAGCATGTGATGTTTCTTTCAACATTACTTAGATGTATTTTCTGGTTCCTTCATTGTGAGATATAAATAGGAAGACATTTAATCAAAGTTTAAGTTTTGTATAAACATAGCTTACATGCACATACATTTCCCTAAGTCTTAAGCAATTTCTGCCTCTAAGAATATAAATTGTGTTTACACAAAACCACAGCAGAGCTTTGAGCAGAAATCAGGCAATTTTGACCGGTAGAAATAATCGCTATTGAGATATTCATCGTAAACCTCAGGCTTCATTCCATATGAATTTGGGTCATTAAATTTTAGTTATTTCGCTGGTGATTATAACAAAATCATCAGGTGGCAAGAGTGGAAGCTTAATAATTTTCCTTTGAACTTGCTGTAAGTAGGGAAACATCAATAATTTTCACCAAATTAGATAATTTCATTCTGATATTAATACAATGCAAACCATAAAGTTGAAATTTTTAATCATTTTTTAAATGTGTACAAGTTTATGGGGTACAAGAAAAAAAATCATTACATATGCATAGTAATCAATCAGGATATTTAGGGGATCCATCACCAAGTGCAGTACATTTTTTTAAATATAGTCATCCTACTCTGATATCAAAGACTAAACTTATTCCTTCAATCTTACTCTACATATGTACCCTTAACCCATTTCTCTTCATCCTCCTCTTTTCCTCACTCAATCTCCCTAAATGCTGTTATCTATCTTTCCACTGTCTATCTCCATGTGTTCCCAAATATCAGTGAAAATATGTTACATTTGTCTTTCTGTGAATATCTGACTTCTCTTAGGATAACTACCTACAGTTCCAACCATGTTGCTGCAAATTACATGATTTTATTCTTTTTCATGGCTAAATAGTATTCCACGGGGGGGGGAGTATAGGTGTGTATACACACACAAATGTGCTTCTTTATTTATTCATCCATTGATTAACGATTACATAATAGTGGGATTGCTAGATCAAATCACATAATTCTACATTTACTTTTTTGAGAACTCCTTATAGGTTTTCCACAATGGCTACAATTGTTTACATTCCCAGCATTCTATAAGTGTTCCCTATTCTCTGGATCTTTGCCAACATCTGTTATTTTTTTATCTTTTTAATATTACCCGTCCTGACTGTGGTAAGATTATATCTCATTGTGCTTTTGATTTTCATTTTTCTCTGATGATTAGTGATATTGAGCATTTTATATACCTGTTGATTATTTATGTTTTTCTTTTGGAAATTATGTAATAGAATTGAGCTGTGTACAATATTGTACAAAATCCTCAAATTTAAGGCCTGTCATTTTTTTTTTTATTCCCTTTACAGAAAGACTATTTCTCTTAGTAAAATAAAAGTTTCCTTTGGAAGTGACTTCGGTGAAGCCAGTGAGCAAGGTCATTGGAAGCTTATGTCAACTGTTAAGCACCAAAAGAGGCCTCCCAAGAGAAGAAGCATAGCTAGTGCTAGCAGTGTAGGGGGAAGAGAAAGGATTTAACCTAGGTTGTCCATTGCACATCCCAAGACTTATTAGGCACAAAAATTCCAATAAATCAGTTTGGTTCTATTCTACTATAATGCATGTTTTTTGAAATTATAGAGAATAAAAATACTTTTTCTATTTTCTACGAGAATGTGAATAAACCCTTGATTTCTATGTATATTAAACTTCCTTCCTTAAGCTAATAACTAACTAATCTTCATTCTCAGTCTTAAAATTTGAACTAATCTTCATTCTCAGTCTTAAAATGTGTTGAGCATTCATTTGCTCAACAGATATTTATATAACATCTGTCTTCTAAGTGCTAGAAATAATTCCAAACAAAAGGCTATGACAATATATTAAACAGAAATGATTCTTCCCATGAAAAAGATATGAAGTATAATCAGCTATAAGATACTAACTTACTATACGCAAGCTAAACAAAACTAACATTTGCTTATAGTTGCATTAGGATTTTGCAGAAAAATATTTTTGAAAAAGTAAGTATCACACTTGCCACATTTTTATTTAATCTGATATTTATATCAAGTGGAAAGACTTTTAGCAACAAAAAGAATAGAGAATGCCATGATATTAATATCAGATTTGACCTATTGTAAAATTCATCTTACCTGGAAGGTTAAAACAATTCTAGTGCTACAGAGAGAGTCCTCATTTTTATGAAAGAACCTGACGAGGGTTATTTTTCTCAAGCAAGGGCAGTAGTATCCATACACACATTATCTGCAGGGGATAAACTTATATCATGTCTCTTCCAGAAGGCACTATGAGTAAATCCTTTTCATCATTCTAAATATGCTTTCTAACGTATTTACATTCCTTAACTTTTAAAAATCTACTTTGTTTCCTCTCACAGCACTTACAGCATGTAGGGTTAATTTTTCAGCAAATGACAATCCTTAATGACCCACTTTCTAAATGGAAAGTGAGAAAAAAATTCTCACAACAAATCCTCGAAGTGCAAAAGCAATGACACTTCTAAAGTAAGCTCCCATTCAGCTCCAGGGTGTCTTTAATACTCACAGATCTCATCTTCTTATGGATTTAACAACTGTGCTTTAATCTGCTTAAGGTCTGGTACTCATATCTTCCACTATTCCTTTTGATAAAACTAAATAAGCTTATGGAGACAGTGCTGTTCCTGAGATTGCAAATTAAGGAGTGACTAATCAAAAGGAGAAGATAAAAAAGAGATGTGACATTGGCGATGCTTTTAAATGGCGATTCCGGACTCACTCTAAGTCAGTGATCCAGTACTTAAAAAGACAAATAGAAAACTTTCAACTCTCTCTTCCAAGTACAGACAGTAGAAAATGGGGGAAGGGAGAGCGTGAAGGAGGTGGCTGCCCTTCTGTCCTGGGTCTAGCCCCGCGTGGAGCAGGCCCTTCAGATACAACCCCACTGCCCTTCTTTGGACGCATTTTCCCTCTAACATTGGTGTCCACCAGTCCTTTGATCACTGCCTCCTTTATCTGCCTGATGTTTCTGATTAGGTTAATATTCATTGAGAGATTATGTTTTATATTACTAGAAAATATTTACCTTGCTAAAAATAAGACTCGCATTATTTACATTGAAGGACGAATGAAAGCTATCACAAATATCATACATTTTATAAATATGAATGTGATTTAAAACAATTGATCATAATTTAATTCCCATTTCAACAAATCAAAATTTCATTTTATTTTTAAAATCACATTTAAGATTATATTTAAAATAACTAGGTCATGTTCAAATAGTAAAATAATGTTTCAAGATTTTCAGTTCAAAAGTTTTTATTATTCTATGCATCATTCCAAACTTAAATAATCCATCAGAGAAATGAGCTTTACCAATATCTTTATAACATATTGGATTTTCTATGGTAACTGAACTAAATTTAAATTAAAAAAAGCCAAGAAAGCTTTGGAAACTAAGTGCTGAAATTGAATGCAGTTCTAAAGGAGTATTGTGCTATTTCCAGTGACGCTCAAATCTGTGCAAATCAGAGTTTTGAAAAACCACATCAGCTTCTTGGTGTAAATAAGCACAGTAACCCAGTTTGGTGAATATCACAGTGATTTGAATATAGCACAGTCCACTGATAACAGTTGAAGACAATTCGTTGATGAGCAACAAGTGTGACTATTAGGCACTCTATGCTAAGTCCAACCTACTGTTCTTTATACATACAAGGCTGTCTGGAAAGTGCTCAGCCACGCATGTCTCCACTTTTCATATTACACAGTAGGGTACTTTTGGAATAGCCCTCATGCACCAGAAAATCTGAAATTAATTTTTATTTTAACATCAATACGTCTTTTTTTTTTTTTTTTTTTTTGCAGTTTTTAGCCGGGGCTGGGTTTGAACCCACCACCTCCAACATATGGGGCTGGCACCCTACTCCTTTGAGTCACAGGCACTGCCCTCAATACGTCTTTTTATTTCACCTACCTGGCATTTATTATTTCAATTTCCACAGTGCTCAGAACTTTGTGAGGCCACTATCACTGTACTGTCCAATAACGTGGCCACCAGCCATATGTGGCCATTTAAACAGAAGTTTAAATTAAAGTGCCCATTAAACACATGCAGCTCCTGGCTGCTGTGGTAGGCAGTACAGACAGAGAGCACTGTCATCATCGCAGACAGCTCTATTAAGCAGGGCTGCTCTACTCTCTTGCTACTCAAAAATATGCTGCAGGGTCTAATACCATCAACCTCATCTGGGTGTGTGTTAGAATTTTAAATTGCCAAACAAGAGTCTAAGGTGTTTTGTATTCACACTAAAGTATCAGCTATGATACTTTTACATGAGATTTTAAAATTCATTTTCTAATTTGGGCTGGAAGTGGGCCCAAGATTGTACATTTCTAACAAGCTCCCAGTTGACACCAATGCTGTTGTTTCATGGACCAAAATTTGAGAAGTGAGGATCTAGAGGAAATAGAAATATTTCTAAGTGTGTAGGCCTAGTATCTGAGCATCACAGCCAACTTCACCTTATGAGATACCCTTCCCGAAAGAAACAGAAGAAAATTTTTTAAACTTTCATTGTACTGTCAAAAGGTCAAAAATTTGTTATAAATTTATAAAATTTGAAAAGCCGGTTCGGCGCCTGTGGCTCAACGGGCTAAGGCGCCAGCCACATACACCTGAGCTGGCGGGTTCAAGTCCAGCCCGGGCCCGCCAAACAACAATGACGGCTACAACCAAAAAATGGCCGGGCGTTGTGGTGGGTGCCTGTAGTCCCAGCTACTTGGGAGGTGGAGGCAAGAGACTCGCTTGAGCCCAGAAATTGGAGGTTGCTATGAGCTGTGATGCCATGGCATTCTATCCAGGGTGACAGCTTGAGGCTCTGTCTCAAAAAAAAAAAAAAAATTTGAAAAGCCGGTATACTGTAAAGCAGAATTGTCTGTTATAAAAAGAAATTATGTCCAGCTGAAAATTATATTTCCAAATGTCAATCAATGAAGTCAGCGAGAAGGAGACTGGTTGCTACAGAAAATAGAAATGTGACCTAGCATATCCCAAGAAATATTCATAGAAATTAGAAGACAATAGTAAAGGGATTAATATGGTACATGAAAAGATAATGGAAAGATGGAGTGATCCAGAACTTTTCCTATGTTCATAGTATGAGTTCCAAAAGCAACAGTTGGGTGAAGAAAAGCTCTTGAAAGAAGTAGCAAAGAAAATTAAAATGAAAATAAGTTCCTTGAGCTGAAAATAAAGCTGACAATATAAATTTTTTTAAAGCCTACCTGGATACTAGACCAAAATGATAAGAAATAAAAATCAAACATAGGTCTTGATAATTACAAGGGAATAAAAAAATTAACCAACCAGGCAGAAAGCTAGAGAATAAGGATGTCATAATTTTCCTTCACCCCTCTATATTTCAAAAACAAACTGTTCAACATCTGAAAAGTTAAGATGATTATTAATTGAAATCTGTGTCCAGGCAAGCCATACTGTTTGGAGGCAGAGAGACATTCTCATAGCCAGGAACCTAGAAAGTATCCTCCATATGCATTATTTTTTTAATGAGATACTAGAGAAATCTCCAAAATAAATCAAAATAAATGATTTGTTGGTGAGCAGTATAATCTGTGATTATTAGAATTATTGCCTAAATGGTTAGTAATTTAGTCACATACCAGCAGTAAGATAAATTCTCTAAATATGCAGCATTCAACATAAAGAATGTGAAAATGTAGAAATATAAGAAAAAAGTAGGGGAAGACATAAAGAAGGAAAGGAGGAAGGAACAAAGGGACAGAAGAAAGGAAGAAAAGAAAGAATACTTAATTTTCTCACATTAAATAGATGTTTTAATCTATGGTTTTAAAAAAATAAGTTCTAGCACATTTTATTTAGTTTTACTGTAATAATACAAAAATAATTACCATATCTAAATTATCATAAAATCATCAAGAAATATAAAACAATATATCAGAATATGGGAGGTATGGTCACTGGAGAAAAAAGAAACATGTGTTTCTAGAAATCCTGAGGTAAACTCTTCAGAAATAAATATTTCAGGAAGGAAAAATTAGTAGCTTGATCCCACAACCACACTATAGTCATTCCTATAATTATTTGTAAACCCACGCCTTACTTGAATGAATAAATGTACATTTTAGTGCACCGAATATGTGTGATTCCAGTGTCAGTTTGGTAAATCTCAACAACTCCCCCAGTCATTGTTGGCTGTCTACTCACTCGGACATTCCCTCATTCCCACACAGAACCTGTGATTCCAATGTAACCAGACGCTTACTAACTTTGCCCTCCAGTTCAGCTCCAGGAATAAATCCCTTTTAGCTTAACCTAAACAATTTCCTCCATTCCCTCACCAATAGTTAATAGATGATTGCTAAAGACTTTTGCTTTCAATGGTGGAAAACAAGCAGTCACCACTTTCTTATCAAGACTGTCATGCAATTTACCAAAACTGCAAAATCCTCCTCAGTAGTGGCACTGGATGATGGTCAAGAAAAAGACAAGAAATGGAATCCAGAACCATTGGATTACTAATGTTCTAGACTTCAGGTTTTAGGAGCCAATAAAGTTTCCTTGGAGCCACTTTGAAATGAGTTTCCTTTTGGAAGCTCATAAAGGTGTCCTGACTGATACAAACTCTGTGTTCTGATTTTAAAGTCCAAACTTCTAAGAACACTTTTTAGATGTTAAGTAGCTCTTAACCTGGGCCAAGCAACCCTGCTTTCTTCAGTCTGGTGCCCCAGCAGGGGAAGCACATTTGTAGATTGTGTCCCAGGCAAAGATTTAAAATTGCTTTGGCTTCACATTTTTAATATTTGACAATTTTCTGATTATGTAAGCTAGGAATTCTACAACTGCAACTTCCCAAGATTCCTAGAAATAAACACATCAGAATATTGCCTTCATAGACACCAAATCCTAGAATATAATCCACTTTCTGGTGGTGAGACTAACTTTTTTTGGTTTTATTTTTGAGATAGAGTCTCACTCTGTCTCCCTAGGGCTGAGTGCCATGGCCTCATCATAGCTCACTACAACCTCAAACTCTTGGGCTCAAAGAGATTCTCTTGCTAAAGCCTCCAGAGTAGCTGGGACTACAGGTGTTTGTCACAATGCCCAGCTAGTTTTCCTATTTTTACTAGAGACGGGATCCCCACCTTGCTCAGGCTGGTCTCAAACTCCAGAGCTCAAGGAATCCACAGCCTTTGCCTCCAACAGTGCTAGGATTACAGGCCTGACTCACCACACCTGGCCTGAGACTATGTTTAAATAATAAAATTGGGCAAGGACAAACACAACTAACATCACTCTTTAAATACAAAGATTAGAAGTAAAATGCTTAATATAATTGATTTATATATTGAAGGGAGGAGCCTTATAAACAGTTTTTGTAGGTTTTTGTATTTTTCAAAAATTTTAGTCATCAAAATTAATACATGTTTTCTTGAATACTAAGCACAACGGTGCTTTTGGTGTTCACTGAAAGCCTAACTCCCTTCCTCAACATCACAAGAATAATTTTAGGAATGATTTTTTCAAATTGTTTTCTCTAAAATTGGACAGTGTCCTAGTCTATTTGTGCTGCTATACCAAAAATACGTTAGATTGGGTAATTTATAAACAACAGAATTTCTTGTTTATAATTCTGAAGGTTGGGCAGTCCAAGATCAAGGAGCCAGCTGATTCAGTGTTTGGTGAACTCTTGTTCTTTGCTTCATAAATGGAGCCTTGGTGCTGTGTGTTCACATGAGAGAAGGGGCCAGGGAACCCCCTTATGCTTCTTTTATTATATAAGGGCATTAACTTTATTCACAGGTGCTCCATCCTCATGATCTAGTCACCTCTCAAAGGCCACACCTCATAATACCAACACACTGAATATTAGATTTCAGCATATGAATTCTGGAGGGACAAAATCATTCCAACCACCACAGATGGCATATCCATGTTTGGCCATTAAGTGCAAAGAAGCTACTTTACCAGACTCTGTTTTTCTCTCCCTAGCCATTTATAATTGACATCCTTTCACCCACCTAATACATAATTGGTCCCAAGATAGTTGGTTTTGCAAAATCCCTAAAATTCCCAACTAAAGATGTACTTCTGATAGAAACTGTCCTTGCTGTACTCTTTAATTGGGAAGACCTGGAAAAGGAAAACATAGTCTTGTACAAAAGAGATGATAATGGGGAAGGGCAGCCAAGAAGAAAAAACAGTGGAGCAGGATAGTGAAAGCCTGAATTATAGCCCCAGGTAGCATATTGCATATTTTGTTTTCTCAAAGCAAGGTACAGAATTTCTTTGAGCTTCAAATTACTCTGGGACACAGACTTTGTTGTAAAGGTCAAATGTAAGCATTTTTTTACTATTCTATAACTTCCTAGTCTAGGGAAATGATTTCTATTCTCAACTTCCTTACGTTTGCAGCATTTGATGTAGGGCTTTTAACTCTCTCACTTCCCATTATTTTTCTGTTAATCGGTTATCTCCATCACCAAGTCATCTGTGTGAAGATGGTTGTTAAGTGTAGAAATGATCCACCAAGGGATTCTGAAGAACTTACTTTGCTCTGTACAGTGTGTTCCATGTAAATGAAGGAATTGGTATCAGATAGTCTCCTGAAGATTTTTCCAGGCTAACAATTATGTGACTCATGAGGAAAGAAGTTTCTGAACCTCAGAAATGGGCTATGAATTATTAATATATCCTAGAGAATTGAGGAAGTCAGCAGTACAGTGGAATTAACCACTCTTGCATGGTTCCCAAACTGTTATGGTAGCTCTCAAGATTCCATAATAACCAAGGACTTGAAAATCAGAGTATAAAATAGTTATGAACGTGGTTAAGTGTATATGACTATGTCCGAAGGTGGCTAATGTTCAGCATATAATTTCTTCAGGCAGAAGCATCTAATGTCTTACATGTATACACAGGAATACAACTTTTGATGAACATAATCTGCGTTGTGCCATTTTTGAGTTTTTAACAAGAGCCTTTACAATGCAGGGGTGTGGAGAATTGATAGATTTTGCACATTTTAGTGATTTTTCACAATGTTTTCTATGTTCAGCAGAATGTAAACTTTCAAACTTAAAATATGTTTTCTAGCTTATCCCACTGTGAAAATCAGTACATTAAGCAAGCCTAGCAGAAAACCAGAAGCAGGCAGATGAAAGCTGCACGAAAAAAGGCTTTCCTATCAAATGTGATGGGGAATAAGATTTAAATATCAGTTTGGCTGCCAGTGTGGAAACCAGAAGTCACAGCCCCAAAGGGGAAGAGAAAAAAAAAGAGAGAGGAAAAGAAAGAAAAAAAAGAAAATCACAAAGCAAGGTCAACAAAGACACGTATAGATTGCAAAAACTGAAAGAAGGCACTTCGAATAATTCAAATTAAAACATACTATTTTAAGCATGCTGTATTAAACATACTATGCTAAAACACACTGTTATATAAAAGCAACTACTGTAACAAATAAACCTACATGGAGTCTATATTTCGGGCTCCAAACATGGTACAGGCAAGTGTTCTTGGAAGGCAGGCAGCTCTCCTCCATGCAGGGATCCTCACTCTGTCTTCCATCTCAGATCCTGCCATCATATAGGGAATTATCATTAGCCACATCATATCAGCTAAGGGTAAGTGGCAAAAGGAAAAAGACACGGAAGAAGCACATTCACTGAGATAAAGGTCGGCAGTCCTACCACTCTTTTTTCATGAAGAGGTCAAACACCACACTGACTTTGAAGGATACTGGAAAAAGACCCTCTTGTTGAGTGCCCAAGAAGAAGAGGATGAGGGATTTTGGTACCCAACAAATTCCAGAAATAAGAGAGAATGTACAGTATTCAGCACACACCAAAAAAAAAATGCATGTTGATATAACCATTCCAACAAATTCAATTGTTTGGGAAATTTTTTAACACCCTGAAGAGAAGACTAAATATAATACAAAATCATGAAAGTGTGAAGATAATTACAATCATTTTGCTATCTCATAACAAAAACATTAGTTTGAGAACACAAATAATAACAAATTTTAGGATACTAATTTTGACACCATCATCCAAATATGACATCAACATGATTTAAGACAATTCAGAAATTCTTTAAAAAAGAAAAGAGAAAATTGATGTTTTGAGACATGAATGCAAGTCCCTTTATTAAAAATATGAGATTAAGAGCGTTCCAAAGCTTTGTCTTCAATGTCAGAGATCCTTTCTTCTGCCTG
>CAUYRH010149115.1:0-54452 GCA_963574655.1 Perodicticus potto
CTGAGCTGGCGGGTTCGAATCCAGCCTGGGCCCGCCAAACAACAATGACGGCTGCAACCAAAAAATGGCCAGGTGTTGTGGTGGGCGCCTGTAGTCCCAACTACTTGGGAGGCGGAGGCAGGAGACTCGCTCAAGCCCAGGAATTGGAGGTTGCTGTGAGCTGTGATGCCACAGTACTCTATCCAGGGTGACAGCTTGAGGCTCTGTCTCAAAAAAAAAAAAAATCCACAGCTTATACTTTCATGTATGTGAAATATGAAATAGTAAATTTTGAGGGTCAATCTTCTCTATGGTCTCTTTTTGCTTATATGTGTATGAGCATATAAATATACCCACACCACATATGTGTGGGCATTTCTCTCTGCATGTGTGTAAGAGATCTGTGAATGCTTTTGCTTCTCTACAGGAGTCATGTTTGTATATTCCTGCCATGTGTTTATTTTCTGGGTTCTTAGTTCCTTCAAAAGATATGATGTGCCTGGCATACAATAATAACCACTAAATACTTGCCAAATGAGTCAGTGCATGAATACTATGTTCAAAGTATAGAAATGGCTGCAAAGTGGAAATTTTACACAGTCCTCATACTTACAATTTAATTGGAGAAAAAATCTATATGCATGAAATAAAATCTGTTACAAAGTTGGCCAGGTACAGTGGCTCATGCTTGTAATCCCAGCAGTCTGGGAGGCCAAGATGGGCGGATTGCCTGAGCTCAGGAGGTCCAGACCAGCCTAAGCAAAGTGAGACCTGTCTCTACTAAAAATAGAAAAACTAGCCACATGTTGTGGCGAGACCAGTAGTCTCAGCTACTCAGGAGGGTGAGACAAAAGGATCACTTGAATCCAGGGGTTTGAGGTTGCTGTGGGCTATGATGCCATGGCATACAATTCAAGGGCAACTGAGTAAGACACTGTCTTAAAAAAAAACAAAAAACACACAAAGTAATATAAGAATAAAAGAATATATTAGTAAGTTAAATATAACAATAATCATCATCATAGTACTCACGACCATAATCATAAATAGCATTCACAAAGTGTTTACTATGTGCCAGGTACTATCCCAGCGGTTCACAACCTGTGGGTTGCGACCCCTTTGTAACAAGGAAAATACATCCTGCATATCAGATATTTACATTGCAATTCATAACAGTAGCAAAATTACAGTTATGAAGTAGCAACAAAAATAATTTTATGGTTGGGGGTCACCACAACATGAGGAACTGTATGAAAGGGTCGCAGCATTAGGAGGCATTAGGAAGGCTGAGAACCACTGTACTATCCTCAGTGCATTCTCTCTCTCTCTCTCTCTCTCCCTTAAGGTTTTTACTACTCCGTAAGGATTGTTATTATTTTCTTTACTTTGTGCGTGTGAAACCTAAGGGACTGAGAGGTGAAGTGACTTGTCTGGAGTCACACAGCTAATAAGAATAAGATCACATAGCACAAAATGGGCAAAATGGTTAGTGACAAAATTGGAAGAGTCAAGTTGGGCTGTGTCCTGCCCCTGGTACTGCCAGCCACACTTGTGGCCAGAGGCTGCTGCACAGTGGCGATGACCAGCGCTCAGTGGGGCTGGCGAACAAGAAGCTAAGAGACAGTTGTTGGAAAGCCTGCTCTCATGGTGATGTGGTTTGGCTCCCAGAGATCACTATGGCCTCCCCAGAGGACGTGCTGAACTGACTCGAAGAATCCTTTGCATCAAATTCTCAGTACATAACAGGCTTAAATCTTCAAGGGAAAAGTCTCTCTACCTCCAATGAACTCAAAGTAGAACTACCCTCCTTCATGATACACAATATTGACTTTAAGTTTTGAAAGAGCCTGCTGAATTAGGGTTGAAAAAGTAACCACCTAGTGTAGTAGAGAGGAAGAGACATGATCGTAAATATGTAGGTGAATGAATTCACTCTGTCAGTGCTGAGGGCTGGCTCTGTACCAGCAACTATCTTAAATGACCTCTGAGGGTTTGGCAGTGAACAAGGCAGACAGAAACTCCAGCTCTCCTGGAGCTTACCTGGGGGACAGACAGACAACAATCAAACAAGAGATATGGTCTAAGGTAGAAGGTGGTAGGTAACAAAGGGGATGGCGCTTTGAGGGAGGGAGGGTACCCAAGGGAGTTGGAAATGTGAACCAATTTGTCCTTGTGACTCATTTGACTGCTGATGATCTTTTCTTTAGTTTACTCATGTTCTCACAAAGTGGCGTCTCAAATTAACTTCCAGGGAGCCTTTCAACCCTGGACCAGGATTAGTGTGGAAGCTGTGTGGAGTGGCAGCAGGAGAGATGATCAATAGGCCCTATAATCCTATAATCATTGAGGACTTATGTAAACCAGCATGAGAGAGAAGGGTGACTGTGTTATGTCAATTGATGTAGTCTTCAAATTCAATCAGTGAAGATATTGATCCAGGGATGTAAAGATGACTAAGACACGACCCTTGGCATTTCACAGTGTAGTAGAGAAGCATTTGTGAAGACGTTTGTGTTTCACTGTATCCCACTAGAGTTTTCCCACACACCTATTTAAAGATTACACAGTTTGGATGCATTTTGACTTCAATGTGAATAAACTTTACTATTTGAAGTCTATGAAAATAGAAAACATTAGAAGAAAACAGAATTTGTTGATAGGAAAAACTAAAAAGCATATCTGGTTATGTTAAGGAGAACATGGCCCAAACTATATTCATTAAGTTTCTTGGAAGGGATTCCTTCTGTTGAGGGAAAAGCGGGTCAATTCTATCTAACATATATTTTCTTCTCCAGAAAATTAGGTTAAGAACTGGCTCAAACCCTAGCATGCAGTTTAGAAGCTGCTCCACTCCCCTCCCTCGGTGCCTACACTCCAGGCAGCAGTGTACCCTTTGCTCCTGGCCAGCAGCTCTTTGGGTACAGTATCTAGTTGTCTCGCTGCTGCTGGGGCCCAGAGTCCATTTTCTTGCATCCTGATTACTCTTTGTTCCTCTTTTGAGTTCCTAACTGGCCTTTCAGAATCTTGACTGGGTTTACCTCAGGTTCATGCTGCTCTTCTCCCCCTCTGTACTTCACTGTTTGAGATGTGGCAGGTAGGCAGGCACTTTGCACATTTACTCACTTGGGTAACATTTAGAATCAAGATTGCTTTATGTATGGAAAGTCATCAGTTTTGTGCTGTACCCCTCCTGCCCTGACAGCCTCTCCACTGTCATGCTCAATATATGCATTTCATTTGTCAGAGCTGTGATTTTCATTTTTTAAAATGCAAAGAATTAACATCCTAATAAATGACTCAATATCTATTAGTGAGGATTCAAAATACAAATGATCTAATGTCTCAATCCGTTCCCAAAATTGTCTCATAAAATGAAAGAGTTACATGTCACCTAGAAGAAATGACACCCACCCATCTTGCTCTTTCCTGTAATGCTTCTTGAGGTTTTCTCTATTAGCGGTGAACTGGTACATTTATTGCAGGACACAAATGAGAAAGAGAAAAAAGAAAAGGAAAGGAAAGGAAACTACCTCAAGAATCCTTGAAAGAATCATCTTTGTTTTCAGCTTGGTGGCCTCTTTCCTCCCTGGGGTTGTCTTCCTCAGAGGAGCAGGACCTACACAAAGACCCCCAGCTCCCACACAATCTTAATTAAAACACTTAGAATTCCTCACTCTCATCACTCTAGCAGAGATTGTGCAAAAGACTCATTTGTACATCTGTGGTCACATTCACTCCTTGATAGTCAAGAGAGACAGCAGATGCTAATGGGATTCTTGTGATTTATAAAGGAAACATTGAACCATGTATAAGTAGTTCCTATTGGGTTCAAACATTATATTTCATCAGTAGATAACATGTGTTTTGTTATACAAAAAAAAAAAAAAAAAGAAGAAGCAGCAGCTTCTACAGTATTCCTTTGGCTTGTTTAATTCTGAGAAAGGGAGCATGAAATAGGGTTTGGGAATATTCTCTTCCTCAGATATCCCTGGATTGAAAATGAATGCTGCTCATAACTTGGGGAGTTAATTGTTTGACAGATATTGAACAGCTAGGCACTGTGCTAACCTCCAGGGATAGAGAGCTGCCTAAGGCTTATCACGTGGGGAATCCTAGCATAGTGGGGAAGCAGATACAAAAACAGTCAAGCTATGTCAGGGTAGTGAGTGTTGTAATATAGGTAATAAACACTGGACAGGGAGAGCTGAGGGCTCCATGAGCGTGAGAGAGGAGTCAGACATCATTAGGCAGAGAAGGCAGGAAGAACAGCCCATGGCAGAGCCCAAAGCTTGCTCATTTTGCCCGGAGTGCAGTGAGAAGGGACAAGAGGAGCCCCTGGAGCAGTAGGTTGCAACCAGGCTGTCATGCCAAGGACGTTGGTCTCGATCCTACCAGGGGAAGGAAGGTGGCTGGTAGAGGTTTATCAGCAGGGGAGTGAGAGTAACGAAGAAAATGTTTAAGTAGGAAGATGATTTAGTTGGCAATGGGAAGCAGATGGGCTATTTCTATTCCTATAGAAGGCCCAAAGTCAGGAAAAGCAGGCAGTTCTGCAGCAGTCTCCTGGCAAGAAATGATGGACCTGAACTGACAGTGACCCCATTTAGTGACCAATATGCTGTAAGTTCAACCCTTCTGCCAGATGGTTTTTAAAACGTATGAGCCCCTTAATGAAAAAAGAAAGTCTATGAAGAGGAAGGCAGAGTAGGAAGAACTGAATGGGCAAGTATCCCGGAAAGGACCCTCTATCAATCTTCTTTCTTTTAACTGAATGCATTAACAAAATTTGAGAAACTTTGGAGCTCCGATGAATTTGATACTGGCATTACCTTTTCTCTGCCTCTATTCCATTTTTAATCTGCGGTTGTGTAATAGCTGACAGAAAAAGAAAAATGTTTTTCAGCAGTTGAAGGCAGCTAATGAGAAGAGCTTTGAAACAGGCTTTCAGAGAGTGCGGCGCTGCTGATGTTTGCTTTACGAGCGATGCAGGAATCAACTTGTTGAAGCTTTCTTACTTGTCAAATCACCTTGAAATAATCCAAACCCAGAGTAAGTTCATTGTCAGGCAAGAGAAAGTGAAAACAGTCCCCAAAGGTACAGTTTCTCAAATAAGCACTATAAAATGCACACGCACTTGCCTTTAAAATTGAAGTGCTTCAAGCAGAGGCAACAACATTTATTTTCTGATAAGAATAAGCTTATCTTTCTTTGTGATAATTGTTTTCTGAGACTGAAACAAATAAAAACAAGACAAATTATACCTAACAGTTCTGAACAGAAAAGATTGCCAGAGTATTTTATTTTTTGGTTGTTATGTGGTTCAAAATAGTGATATTTTTCAATTAGTAGGAAATAGACAAATCATTTCTATGGACTGGCGATCCTGAGCAGATGAGTTTTGCAGCATGGTGGTGGTGGTAGTGGTGGTGGCGCAGCTAGCAAAAAGCCCAGCTGGTATTTGCAGGCTTCTGGAGAGTGCAGAGTTGTCAAACCAGCTCCCAGGACAGCACAGCGCTGGTGACAGTGTTTCCGGTTTCTCTGCCACATAAGCCCCTTCCTTTTAATACGCAGCCAGATCATCTTGTTCAGTCGTTTGCTAATGACTATGCACACAAAAAGGCAGCAATGATGAGGCCACTGATGTGTTTGTAATTCAGTGTCTGACTGAACTCCGGTTTTCTCTTCTCCAAGTGGAGAAACAGGAAGCCCGACATCCATCAGGAAGAACCTGAGGTGCCATCCATAGCTTCGCCTCACGTCACTGCCTCAGTCAGAAATCTTGACTTGCAACTTTAGAGGGTGGGTCTCTGAGAGAATTTCCGAGCTTACGCAGAGATGAGGCGTGTTTCCCTTTGATGAGAACGAAGCTGACTGGGACGCTGGAAATCTCTTTCTGCTCTTTACAAGCAAGGGACATCTTTGTGGACTGAAGTTTCAGAAAGGTAGGTGCCATCTCATTGATGTGGTATTTGAGAACTTTCAAAACCAGGTAGCCTTGACTCTGTGTCTGTCTCTGTCTGTGTCTGTGTGTGTGTGCGCGCATGTGAGAGAGAGGAGAAAAGTCAGTGAAATGATGAAAATGCTAAAGTTTGGCTTGAGGTTTTAGGAGTTAGGGAAGAGAGTGACGTCAAGCCCTTTGCTTGAAGACTTTTACTTCCAGAAGTATTTATTAGTGAAGAGTAAATGTTGAATCCAAACTTCTGCTTCTGACTTGCATTACTTGCTCTTTGGCAAGTTTAGGTGATTCAAGCTGATTCATTGTGGGATAGGAAGAATCAGGGGTGCCTGCGTGCTGATTTTGTGGGAACTTTTTTTGTTTATCTCTGATGTTGGATATCACAAAAAGTAAGCACAAACGTTGTTTTTTTTTTTTTTGCTCATTAGCTTTCATTAGTGTTTGTGTATGGCCCAAGACAACTCTTAATCTTTCAATATGAGGCAGAGAAGAAAGTTGAATTTAGGCAGTGAAATCCTACTAGAGGCTAAATGCTCAGCACAGTTTGATTTATTACGAAACTCCCAAATCTAGGTGGAATAAAAAGGGTGACCACAGATCCTTTCCTGGTGGCAGGGTGAAGACCATTTCAGAATGCCAGAATGCCTTAATTGAGAACAAGGCAGTTCTTCCTCATCCCACAGCGGCAGACTTTTCTAAGCTGGTTCTGTTTTGAGGGATATAGTGCTCAATGTCATGCCTTGAAGAAATTAGCTGGTTCTAAAATTGCCAGCCTCATGTAAAAAAGCAAAATAAAACACAACTTTATTTTCTCTAATGCAGGAAAATATTTAGCAAAGATGTTATTTTAATCATTTTTTATTTTCTGAAAAGTTTTACACAAATCAGTGGAAGGAAACCTTTGGGACTCATCAGATGATGAATTTTACTTTATTCACTCATTGATAATAAGTGAGGGTTCAAACTTAAAACTTTACCTTTTTATTCCCCTTTTCCTATAAGTATTTTCTTTTTCTTGGAAACCCTTTCCCTTTACAATTTTATCAGTAGAATTTCTGTCCAAAGGGACAAATTCATTAAAGGAAAAATAGGCATATGTTCATATAGATAATAACTGTCTGGTCCTCCCATTGAAAACATTTCTGAGCTGAGCATAATGGCATGCACCCATAGTCCCAGATACTTAGGAGACTGAGGACGGATGATCACTTGAGCCCAGGAGTTCAAGACCAGCCTGGGCAACATAGCAAGACCCTGTCTGTACTGAACATTTAAAAAAAAAACAAACCCTCACTTCTGCCTTTTTCTAAAATATCAATCAAAGTAATTTACATAATTTTGGAGGTAATTCTGGGATACTAATAACCCAGATTACTGGATTTATTGAGTCCTTACTATGTATGGAAAATATGCATTTTCTCAATTAAAAAAAGATGGGGCTGATGATATGCAGTTTTCAGATGAGGAATTTAGGCTTAATGAGATTTATGGTGATATTGCAGCAAATGAGAAGACAGAACTCTGCTGTTCTGTTCACAAAGGGGTAGGATTTGGGCCCCTCTGTATTCCTGTTCTAGTCCATGAGCCCCACCAAGACAGAGTCCTTGTCATGCGGAGGAGTCTTGGAGCTCATGATAATACTTGAATATTTTAACTTGGTATCTTATGACAAAAGACCAAAAGGTAGTGAAGGCATAGTGGGGTGCACAGAGCACGGCAGAAAGATCTAAATCCAAATCCTTGCTTCCTACTTGCTTACTGTGACCCTGGCAAGGCATTGAAATTCTTCAAACCTTAGTTTCCCTTTTTAGAAGCTATTATAAGGAATAACAAGGTGAGGTATGCCCAAGGCCTTCTATATAATCTAACAAGTGACAAGCTCTCCCTAAGCAGCATTCTATTCTCCATTTTGCAATTGTTTGTTTTGGTGTGCTGGAGTCTGTTCTAGGCTTGGGGTATCAGCAGTGAACAAGGAAGACAAGTTCCTGCCCTTGCAGAGCTTCCTTTCCATTGTTACCTGTTTATTCCATCACAGTGTCACTTTCTTGGGAGATTGCCTTGTCATTGTTGAGATCCTTCTGTATGGAGCTGGTTCAGCTTTGAAACAGCCTCTGAAGCGGGTAATGATGTCCCATGCTAAAAGTCCCACAAAGCACAGTAAAAAAGCAAGAACATGAGATATTTCTTCTCCAAAAGTCTGTTTGTTGTAGTGATCATCTTAGAATGATAGGTCAGGAAAAGTGCATTTTTACACACACACACATGCAGTTTGTGTGGGTTTTCCCTGGCCCACGGCCATAGTATGAGCATTGCCAAGAGCTGGCTGAGTGCACATGGAGGGAGGATGCTGGGCTGGCCCCAAGGCAGCTCCATCCTTACAGAACAGAGTATATTGTGGCGTCCATTCATTTACCGTGGGCCCCAGGCCATCTACACATTAGCTTTGGGCTTCCAAAGACTTCCTGGGTGTGAATTTAGGGATGCAGTACAAATATTGACCTGACAAGAGCCTAAATCAAGTGCATTGAGAAGGCCAGTTGGCATCAAGAGTGGTGTTTTGGCAATCCATCCTGACTTTGAAACCTGAGAGGCCAGAGGAAGGAACACAGAGGAGCTCCCTCTGGAATCAAATGCAAATACTTCTTTCTCCTGGAAACACCTCCACACCCAACAGACCCATCTTATTATATGTAGCCCAAGTTCACAATTTTATTTGCTGCATGGATCCAGAATGATTGGAGAAATCTTTGTGCCAGCCCTAGGCAGACCAGACAATTGGCAACATGAAAGAATGCATTCTAAAGTAGCGGGACTTACTTTCCTAACCCCTGTGCAATGATCCATCCCATCATTTTATAGCCATACTGTATACATTGCCTTAAGATTTGTCCTTATAGCTGGAATTTTAAATGATACTAAACTAAGCTAAAAGCCTAATTAAAATAAATAAATTACAACTCATGTCTAAAAAATCCAATTGGCAAATGAACGGAGAGATTAAGAATCTCTGAATTTATACAACACTCCAATGGCCAAAGTTGTCCAAAGAGCTTTCTATTGATGGTGCACAGATGTTGATCGTAAGTGGGCTTTAACAATCACTGTGTTTCTAAAACAGATTATTTCTAAAGTTTGTTATTATCATGTCTTAATGTCTGAGAAAGCCTATTAATAAATAGAAGATATCTCAGATAAGAAAGGGATTTGGCTTGGGTGACCTTGAGATAAATTTCACCTTTCCCATGTATCCAAATGTTACATTTCTCAGTCTATGTGAATTTATACTCAAATATAAGTTAAAAAGTTTTGGTTGTTTAGTTTTTGGTTTACCTGGTCAATGGAAGTTCTATGGAGAGGATTTGTGTTAGTGTTTGGTTAATATAAACGTCAATTTGATGGGGAAATTTCTTTTTATTGTTTCCTGAATTATATCTTTAGGAAATACAGCAAAAGAAAATATTTAATCAGAATACCTAAATCTGTCTGCTCAGGATTAGTACACACATATGCACATAAACACGCACATAGAGCACACATTTCTCATTAATGAGAAAACAAAAATTCATTGCTAAGGCATATGTTTAGGTTATATGAAGAGATCAGATATTAACATTAAGTGGCTTCAAATCATTTTTATTTACTATATCTGTGTTCTAAAATGAAATATTTAGTGAAGAGAAACCATGTGCAATAATCCATTTAATTTTCTGTACAGTACTTGTATGCTGGAACTAGGTTTATTTGTCTTATTTTGATCCCTTTGCCAGACATATTTTATTAGATTGTCAATAAAAACTTGTTGAGGCTTGGTGCCCGTAGCATAGTGGTTATGGTGCCGGCCACATGCACCAAAGCTGGCGGGTTCAAACCCAGCCCTGGCCAGCTAAACAGCAATGACAACAGCAACAAAAAAGTAGCTGGGCATTGTAGCAGGTGCCTGTAGTCCCAGCTACTTGGGAGGCTGAGGCAAAAGAATTGCTTAAGCCCAGGAATTAGAGGTTGCTATGAGCTATGATGCCACGGCACTCTACTGAGGGTGACATAGTGAGACTCTGTCTCAAAAAAATGCATAAATAAATAGATAAATACTTGTTGATTGGATTGATCCTGACACAGACTGAGCAATAAACTAATCATTTCAAGATTTAAGCAAAAAATTCTGAGGGCATTATTTTCAACATTGAAGATATTCGACCTCATTTATTAACTGAATTGGCTATAATTTCTTTCCCTCAAAGTTTGTTTTCTTATTTAACATAAGATTAAAACTTTAAAAACATGCAATATGCGGATATTAAACAAACCTCAAATTGTACAGATTAGCAATTTTCATTTGTAATGTTCACATCACAAGGTCATTACTATAATCCACTTTGGGTCAAAATTGCAGAGTTTTATAATGAGCTCCTCCTGTTCCGTCAGCTGTAGCTGACTTTACCTGGCTGGTTTCCAACAGAGATCTACCTTATGTGGAATTCTGGTTTATAACTAAGCATGTAAGAGCAAAACTTCGTAGCTTTTCTAGATGAGAACTATAAAATAATATGCAAGTTAAATTTTCCTAAATGATTGTTTCAAAGATTGATTACACTATTGTAGTTTTTGAACTTTTTGACTATTGCTTATAGTAAGAGATACTTTTCAGATCTCAACTTAGAACATACACACACATAATTTTCTGAAATAGTAGTTTCATAAAATAATACTTGATACACTTTGATGTTATTTTTTTCTCTTCCATTCCATTCTATGAAATTTCTGGTCATGACCTACTAGTTAAATTTTGTGACTGATAGTGGTTCTAAATACTGGCTGAAAATTAAAATCAACTAGGGAACTTAAAAAAAATACTAAATCCTGGGGCATAACAGATCAATTAAATGGACTAGAGGTGCTAGAAATAAACCTCCACATATTCAGACCCTTGATTTATGGCATTGTTGCCACTACAGGAAAGGATGACCATTTGAATATCCCTACAGAAAAAAATTAGTCTTGATTCTCACCTCAAAATCCATACAGATCTAAGTATTAATCTAGATGTGACAGGTAAATCTATATAACTTCTAGATCTTCATGGTCCAACATGGCAGCCACTGGATTCATGTGGGTATTGAGTCCCTGAAGTGTGGCTGGTCCAATGGAGCTGTGCACTGGGGGTAAAACACTGAGCAGATTTCAAAAACTTACTCTAGAAAAAGAATATAAAATAGCTCATTAATAATTTCTACATTGATTACATGTTGAAATGATAATATTTTGCATATATTGGCTTTCATAAAATACATTATCCAAATTAAATTCACTTTTTTTTTTACTTAAAAAAATGTGGCTATTAGGAAATTTAAAATTACATATGTGATTCCCATTTTCTTCCTCCACTGAACAGCATTGTTCTAGATCAGTGGTTCTCAATCTTCCTAATACCGTGACCCTTTGATACAGTTCCTCATATTGTGGTGACCCCCAACCATAAAGTGCAACTAGTGCACTAATGGGTCACTAGAGGCAACTAGTGCACTGGTGGGTCCCTAGAGGCAACTAGTGCACTAATGGGTCACTAGAGGCAACTAGTACACTAATGGGTCACTAGAGGCAACTAGTGCATTGGTGGGTCCCTAGAGGCAACTAGTGCACTGGTGGGTCCCTAGAGGCAACTAGTGCACTGGTGGGTCCCTAGAGGCAACTAGTGCACTGGTGGGTCCCTAGAGGCAACTAGTGCACTGGTGGGTCCCTAGAGGCAACTAGTGCACTAATGGGTCACTAGAGGCAACTAGTGCACTAATTTTATGGTTGGAGGTCACCATAACATGAGGAACTGTATTAAAGGGTTGCAGCATTAGGAAGGTTGAGAACCACTGTGCTAGATGACAAAGTAGAAGATAGATTTTTATTACCTGGGGGTTGGCAGTGATTTTTTTTAAAATAAGACACTAAAACTACTAACATGATGAAAAAGATCTATAAATTGGATTATATTAAAATTAAGAACTTCTGTTTTTCAAACTATACCTTTGAAAAAGTGAAAGTCAAACTGCTTAGGGACAGCATTTGGGATGCATATAACCAACAAGGACTCATATCCAAAACATAAATAAGTCAATTTTGAAAGGTAGATCAATGCAATAGAAAAATGGGCAAGAGATTTGAAAAGGTTCTTTGCAGAAAAACAGATTCTGATGGTAATAAACCATGAAACACACTCAATCTTATTGGCCATCAGAGGACTGCAAATTAAAACCACAGTGAAGTACCACCACAAACCCACCAGAAGGCTAAAATTTAAAAGCTAGATAATAGAAGTGTTGGTGAGGATATTAAGCAACTGGAACTCTCATACACTACTGGGAGAGTATAAATTAAGCACAACATCTTTAAAAAACTATTTGACAGTATCTGTGAATCTAAAATAAAAATATGCCTCATGACCAGGTATTTCCTCTCCCAGATATATGTTCTGCAGAAAGCATACTTCATCTAAAGACATGTTCAAGAATGTTCATGAACTATAGCAGCATTAACTGTTCTAGACCCCAAACTCAAAAACACTCCAGATTTCTGTCAACGATAGGATAGTAAAATAGCCTGTGACATAATCATATTATGGAATACTGTACATCAGTGACAGTGAATCAGCTACTGTTACAGATAGCAACATGGAGGCATCTCAGTCCTAAAAGCTGAGCAACAGAATCTGGACACCAAGGAATGCATTCAGTAATACTTGATTTACATAAAGTTCAAGAATGGGCTACATTAATCTGGGGTGTTAGAAGGCAAAAGAGTTGAGGAAGGTGGGGTAGAGACAGAAAGGGGGCACAAAGGGAACATCTGGGGTTGCTGGGAATTTTGTATGCTTTGTTACTTTGCTGTCTATATGTTGTACTTCGAAAATTACATTAAACAACAATTGTAATACCAATACCAGGACTGCACCTTCAGAGTTCCTGACTTAATTAGTCTGGGTAATGGGAGAGTAGGTTTAAAAATCTCTTGCAAGTAATTCACATTAGAGGCAACTAGTGCACTAATGGGTCACAGCTGGACCTTTGAGACCTCTGTGTCCTAACAAACCATGATCATTATAGCAGACTGTGCTATGCTCTTAATTGTCTTTACTCAACTTACACTGACTTTAAAGACATCATTCACATTTATACATCTTAGTGACACAAGGAATCACAAAGTTAAAGGGTGTAGAAAGCTAGTCAGGTAAAGTGAAATTAGCTGTGGCCAGGTTAGTAAACTAACCCCCCCATTGAAGGCCTGTAGCTCCAGTGATTATTGCCAGATCTTCTGATTTTTTGGGTTAAGCTGCAAATCTGGATTTCTATTTGAAAGTTCCTAAATGTTAAATGTTGGTTCACATTGCTTTAAAACCCTGTGCATGTCAAATCAAACTGATTGGTTGGTCTTATTTGGATGGCATTAAGTTCTTCCATAGGTTTGGAACTCTGACCTTTAGAGCTAGAGGGAAACTTATGGGTATAGTTGTATAACATATTGATTATATTTCCCTTTTTTGCTTCTTCAGGAACGTGTGAAAGTAAACGTGACATTTGAATATATATATCTACATATATATGCATATATATATATAATTACACACACACATAGTACGTGTGAGTTCCTTGGTAGAAAACTTCATATATACTCAAGGTAATTATAATTATTTTTATTTTATTTTATTTTATTTTATTTATTTTATACCTATTGTATTTTTATAACTATAATCTTGGAAAATTACATATGTAACTCAAAAGTTGTTTATCTGGCATTGCTTTTCATGTTCTGGGGAGGAGTGGCATTTGGGCAAAGCAAGCACCATATTATTTTCCATGAAATACTGTAGATTCATATTGTCTTTGAAAGGGGCAATGGTGGGTAAAAGTTCCATCTGAGAGCACCAGGTGACAAGTAGCCTCACGGTCTTGGATGGTATTTACAGCTGTGCTCTGGTTTCACCTCCTCCCCTCAGCAGCCCTCAATAAACTGCTATTCCGATGGGAAGGAAGGAGGAGCTGGCTATACCCAAGGCTTTCAGCATCCAAGGTCTCACCTGTAAAGGCACTTTTCAAAACCACATTTATTCAAAATCATAAAATGTGACAATCAGCCTGATCATTTGTATGTTAAAGGCTCATTCACAAAGCATGTTCGTGAGTATTGGCTTGATGAAAAGCAAATCAGGTGACGTAAAGAGAAGTTGCACATGTTAGACCTTGGAGTTGAGGCCACTGGCCACTGGCTCACTAGTGTAGCTAGTATGCTACAAGATGGTGAGATTTTCGTTTAACACCACAGGGTCTCTGGCCTAACGAGTGAAGTTTGATAGTAATCCTTGCTACAATAATAAAAAAAAAGTTACACCTTTACCCTTAATGCCTAAACTCGAATCTGGCTCTGTGTCACCATGAACAAGTTCCTTTCTTTCTCTCAACTTCATATTTCACCTGCAGAGTAGAGGTATGAATACTTTTGTGAGGAGTCAATGAGTCTCTGCTCATAGGTGCAACTTTGTAAACTGTGATATCACTTAGTGGTTAATTTTACTTATTTATTATTTAGTTTTGTTTTTTGAAACAAAGTCTCACTCGTTGCCCTGGGTTGAATGCTATGGCATCACAGCAACCTGAAACTCCTCTTGGGCTCAAGCGATCCTCCTCTGTCATCCTCCTGAGTAGTTAGGACGACAGGCACCCACCACAACAGGGCTAGTTTTTCTATTTTTAGTAGAGATGGGGTCTTACTCTTGCTCAGGCTAGTCTCAAACAGGAGTTTGAGTTCAAGGGATCTTCCTGCCTCAGCCTCCCAGACTGCTAGAATTACAGGTGTGAGCCACCGCACCAGGCCTAGTTATAATTTTAATCATCTCATTTAGTTTTCATAAAGGGTTGTGAAAAGGTGGTATTATTCCCCATTTCCAGCTGCAGAATCAGGTATCAATGCTGGTGGGCATCTAAACCACATCTTACATGCTCCCCTGCAGTGACTGTCCTTGTTCACACAGAGCTTCACAATGCCTCAAGTCCCCAATTTGTAGTGAGACAGTAGAGTACTCAGACAGGAAGGGTTCACATCTGAGACAACACCCTAGGAGGCTTTGACTTACAATTTTGCACTCCTTACCAAAATTTATGCTGAACAGCAAGGCCAGTCAGTCACACATGTACTTTTCCTGCCTGCTTTCCAGTGAAGGTGACGGTCAGCAGTGCCGAGGCAGCCTCGCTAGGCACCCCAGTGAGGCACAGCAGGTAACTACTTCCTGCTTTCCCTGGAGGTCAGGAGTTGTCTGAGGCTTTCTGTCTTGGTCATGCACCCCCTACACAACCTGAACACATCCTTACTTCCAGATTTCCTGGGACTTCTGGAGTTGAAGACCTATCCTCACGCCCCGTGGACAGGCCCACACCTCACCTTTGTGGGGCCCAGAGCAAAAATACAAAAGAAGGCAGCCCTCAGCATTTTTCCCAGCCCCAGTTCTGTCCTACTGGATTAGGAGCCTGGCACACATGGCTGAGAATACACCATTCTACATATCCAACTTCAGCCCCTCTTCCCCTCCCCAAAAGCTTCCTTTGAGCCATCTCTAGGCTGTCACTTTTAGGATTGACCTGAGAAGGGTCCCATGCAGGTTTCTGAAGTGAGCTTGGGGCTGTTTGGGCAGGGAACTGTAGAATCCTGGGTGCACCTGCAAGTCTAGAAAGGGGGCATGGAGTGTAGGTGGGCATGTGCCCTGGACTTGTAGGCTCCTCGCCCCACAGGAGAGGTGAGGCCAGGGCAGCCAGCTCGTGCAGCGGGGTGCTCATAAGGATTGGGCTCAGTGTCATCATAAACATTTGACAATCGTATCACCAACTGACATGTGACAGGGTGACAAAGGCTATCAACTTCAGGATTGCTGTGGGATGTGTAAATGCTGCCTCTCTTCTCCCACGTGCTCCACAAACATCCACCTGACTGACGGCATGGCAAAGGTGGGAATAGATGAGCAACATTCCCAGCCTGACTCCCAGCCTCACGTACCAGCAAAGACAGGAGTTTACCAGAGAATTAGCTTCATTCAGCAGGGAAGAGAAGCAATCTAAAGCTCTCCCCATCCCTCAACAAGAGGACTTCACTGAGGCTCAGATAGATGTCTCTTGCTGTATTTTAAGACAATTCAATCCAATACTAATATGAAATCAATAGATAAACAACTACACGCCCAAGGAGGGAGAAATGTAATTAAATTCAAGGGGTAGGGGAGAAGGAGAGGAAAGAGAGGGGAGAGGGGAGGTGGGTGCGGAATTGGTGAGATCTTACCGAAGGTGCACAATGTGAGGGTATACAGCACACCCCCTGGGTGAAGGGCTCACCTACAACTTGAACTTTACCTTAGAAACACAAACAATGTAACCTAATCATTTGTGCCCTCGTATTAATCTGTAATTTTAGAAAAGTAGATAATAAAATGAACTGGAAAGTTGACAAAGTTAACAAGAAAAAAAAAAAAGAGAGAATCCACGCAGGTATTTAGAGTAGTGGCTTTATTGGGTATATTTCAGAGAATACTTACACTTGGAATATTTGCAGTTTAGTATCCTGTATTTAAATTTCACAACCTGAATAACACCATGGAGCCCGCGTCCCCTCAGACATCGCCTGGAACAGCTACCTGAAGGCAGGGACGGTGGCGACCAGTTCAATTCCAATTCCATTACTCTCGCCTCTCCAGGCTCCTTCTCCACAAAATTTAGAGTAGTTATTCACAGCAGCACTTCTGCCAACTATATTTTTTGGCAAAAAAAATTTTAGAAAATACCCAGTAAGTCTTAAATTTTTTAAAGGAAGGCTTAGGAACCCATCAACCTCAAATAAAGATGAATAGAGGAGTAATCAGAAAAGTACATGGCGCATGTGTAACTGATCCCTTAGGAGAAAAGGAGTCTCTAACAAGCCAGATGGAAACTTTACACAAGTAAACAGTACTTTTGCTCATTCGTACCAGCTGATATTCATTAATAGGCAGAAATCAGAGAGAGGAAATAAAAATTGTATGAATGTGTACTGCAAGAAATTTCAGGATATCCTTCTGGGGAGAATGTATATTTGAAAAGTCTGGCTACCTAGAGAAATCATTTCTATAGTTCATTACTAATTTATTTTTAAATAATATGTTACATTTTTAAACAATATGTCCAAATCTTTTTCTGCAAACAAAGTATCTTTAAATACAGAACTGTAGGTTTCATCATTAATCAGAAAAAGTATATTGAATAAATGGGATTTATTTTTCATGTTCTAGACTTGGCAAATATCCTGTGTAAGTCAGTTCTCTCCGAGCCGCGCTCTCTCTGCCACTCCGCGTCTGTATCTCTCTGCCTCTCTCTCTGTCAAGCTCTGTGCTTACCTTCTGTCTCTGTCTTTATCTGTATCTGTGTCTGTGTCCCTCTACTTAAATCTGGGTGTTTTGCATGTTTTTCTTTTCTTTAAGAGGATTCTTGTATTACATAGGGGCTAGACAGGAATGACCAGCTCTTTTTAGTTTTGAGGTCTTATGATTTATTTTTTTATTGGTGAATGCTTAGCAAGGGCTGGTGGCCATTAACAGAGGGAGCAGTGCCCCAGGCAGAGAAGTGAATGGCCCATCCCTATGTGCTCATGAGATAAAACAATGATTATTCCTAGGTGCCCAATGCCCCTGCCCAATGTCAATGATCCTTGGTCAGAGGGAACTCTTGCTTGCTTTTTTTTCTTTTTGTCCTAATTTGTCCTATAATTTCAGAGTCGGAGAAGACTGTGTAACTGAGGCTGTTTTTTCTGCCTCCTCCTCTGCCCTGCCCTCTGCGGTAGGTGCTCACACCCACTGCACCCCACCCTCACCTGTAGATTACTGGAACCTTTGTCATCTTGTTCTTGTCCAAGGGGCACTTTATTCTGTGGGGGCAGCAGGCGGTACAACAGGAAACCCTGCCTTAAAACATTATACAAACATGTATTTTAAAATATTAAAATTCAGGGCTTGCTTCATCTGTGTGCCTTAGTAACCCTAAGTCGTTCTCTAAAAGTGATCTGGCTTCCTCTTCATCTGTGGGTGAGACAGATGTTCCAAATTCCTTTTTGATCAAGATGTGGCCTCACACCCTTCTCTAGGTCTTTCTCTCTTTCGTAAAATGAGTCCTTTGATGACACTGCCCAAGAGGGGTTCCCTGATGTAAGAAATCCTACTGTCACTGAGTTGTCCTCCTAAGTGACTCTGTCACTCAGAAGAGCTTCTCCCCCACCAATACCTGGTCCAGGTGACCTAAGTAGTGATCACGATATTATTCAGGAACTTATGGGCCATCATGCCATTTGGAAGGCCACAGAGCCATTGATGGGGAAATGCGAACAGCGATCATAGTACTAACACCTACAGCTTCCTGGGCACTTGTCATATGCAAAGTATTATACTAAGTCATTTAGATACATGGTGTACTTTATTTAATCCTGACCTAGACTTCACAAAATAAATATTACTATGCCAGTGTTACAGATTGAATTGCCAAAGATCACTCAGTAAGTGATAGGGCTGGTCCTCAAACTAGTCTTCCTGAGTCTAGAGCCACAGTTGTCTCTTAAGTTTTCAGGCTATGTGAAGAATTAAAGGCTTAGAAAACATCACTTGCCATAGATCGCATACCTGGAAAGTGGTAGCATACAGATTTCCAAACCTCCTTTCTTAATAAACCACTATGCCCTGGGTTTCCATATGTCCTGTCCTAGAAATCTACCCTTGTTTATTGGGGTGGGAGGGAAATCTGGACACCCCTCCCTTCTCCCGTGCCCCCTACCCTTCCCCCCATCAAGACTCATCATTGCAAAGTTTGGAACTGCCTGGCGCTGTGCAATGCAGCCTCTCCAGGACTCATCCCTGGGTTTTTTGCTTTATACAGTTGATACCATTATCAAGCTTCTCATGCTGAAAGAAGGCTATGAACTCCTATAGCAGTGAGATGTGGGGAACATGGTGGGTGAGGTGGCTGTGGAGCTACAGGAGATTCTCTCATCAGTCTTCCTGGAGAATCTTTAAACTTAGTACTTACTTTTGTTGTTTAAACCAGACTCTCATCTCATTCTTTCCCATACCCAATAGGTTAGGATAATAAGATAATGTTCTTACATAACATTTACCCAGCACTTTACTGTGTTCAGGTTATGTTTGTATACCTAATCTCCCTTAATCCCACAACAGGTTTTTTCAGTGAGTAGAGTTATCCCCATTTAACATTAAACGAAGATTCAGAGAGATTGAGTTGCCCACGATCACTCAGCGAATAGGTGAAGGGAAAGACTAGCCCTCATATCCAGCATCCTGACTCTCTCTTATGTTTTTAGGCTATGTGAAAAGACAGAGAGTTACACAAGGTGTATAAAACACTGCACTCGTTCACTTTTGTATATTTCTTTGTCCTTTATTTTATTCTTCAGTTACTAGCTTGCAATTTGTATTATGGCCTTCTGAACCCTCTTTTAACCAGATGAGGTGACAGGAAAGCTACTGCAGCACCCCGCAGCAGCACACAGGAGGTCTTTACAGACGCTAAGCCAATCTTTTAGTCTCTCAAGGGAGAAAACTGAGACAGGACCAGGTGACTCACCATGGGCTCTTTGTGAGTCACTGGCAATAGGTTCCCAACTCCTTTGCTTTGGTCTGGACCACTTGCTTGTCCCTGACCCTAATAACAGAGTAAGATACATGACTTACCAGGCCTGGGAGGAGCTTGCAGGGATGCACCTGTGGAGAGGAGCCGAGTACTTAGTAGCAGTTGGCAAGGAAATGCTGACCCAATGTTATTTGGAGTAATATTTCTTAACATTGCAACACCATTGCTTAGTTACCCAGTTGCTAATTTACATTCTATTTTTAATTTTTAAATAGGAATTTGTGGTTTTTTCCATGATTTACATTTTAGATTCATAAAGTTAACAACAACAACACAGGTAAAGGTGAGGAGGCAGAATTAGCAGTCCCATGTCACTTTCTCAGCTTCTCTCCCCAGCACCTTGCCCCGTTTCTTTGAACCCTAAGTTGTACATTCTCCTGAGACTTGTTTGCCCTATAACTTTGCTTTATGTCCTTCTGACTTCAGTCATACCTGTTTTTCTGCATTTTTCCCCCATGTTTACCAGTCTACGTCACTTCTTAACTTACCTTCCTGGGTCCTGGTGGGATGTTACCAATCTCTACCAAGTTGATGATTGGGACTGAAAAGAACCAGAGAAGCAATAAAGATGGGGAGGCATCAGGAAGAATTATGTTCTGTTGAATACTGTCTCCAGAAACTTTTTGTCCTGTCCTATCTTTATTATCATCAGACTCTAAAGTCAATTTATAAGTAGATCTTAAGAGCCTGTCTCTCTACTGGCTAAGCACACTTTGTATTTTCTCTGAAATACAGAAGATTCCAATAGTTAGCTATCTGTACATAAAAAGGCTGTGGTAAGCTTTCACATAGGTAACAAATTTGCCTTACTTCAAATCAGTCATTTGCCTTTGTATATGAAACATTTACTTGAAAAAATTAGCCTTTTAAAAATATTAATATGAAGTAAATCACCTTAATAACATCATTAGTTGGGGAGTACTAGATGTGTATTGGACAAACACTGATTTTCCTGGGTTTACTCAGGTGAAGGAATTTTATTTCCATGGGCCTCAGTCTCCTCATATCTATGGGGCTGGGCTATGTTATATGATTTGTTTTTTCTTTTTTAAGAGACAGAATCTTGCTCTGTTGCCCTGGCTAGAGTATAGTGGCCTCATAATAGCTCACTGCAGCCTCAAACTCTTAGACTCAAGCCTCCTGCCTCAGCTTCCCAAGTAGCTGGGACTATAGGTATATACCACCATCCCTAGCTATTTAAGAAAAAATTTATTAGAGATAGGGTCTCTCTATGTTGTCCAGCCTGGTCTGAAACTCCTGACCTCAGGTGATTCTCCCACCTTGGCTTCCCAAAGTGCTGTGATTATAGGCATGAGCCTCTGCACTCGGCCTGATTTTTAGAACAAAATTTGCTTTTGTTGATTTGAATCATCAAATAAGAAAATAATTATAATTTTTTTGAATGTTGAATCAAGTGTAACAATATTTAAAAGTTTAAGCCACCCAGAATTTTGCCATTTTAGTATATCAATTTTTTTACATTTCTTTCATTTTTAATCTTTATAGGTACACATGTATATATATATATTTATAAAATAGTTTAATATAGTACAATTATATACCATCATATGATCATGGTAGAGATATAACTTTGAATTTGGGTTTTGTTATTTAATATGTATTAGCATTTTTCCATGTTGATAAATTTTGTAATTTTTAACATTAGCTGAATAGTATCACCTGAAGTTAACATTTTAAAATGTACTTTAACATTTTGGTCTTTCAAAAAACTAATATTACTAAGTTGAAGTGTTATTTACTTACTATAGTTTTCTAAAAAATAAATTTGTCCAGTTTTATGTATACTCCCACATAGGCTTGAACATTTTAGGATTCTTAAAATTTATTATCTAATTTCCAAAAGGGTGGCATTATTTGTGTTTCCACCAGTAATGTATGAGTGTAATAGCTTTACTATATCATAGTTAGCACTGAATATTATTTTTAAGTAACTTCTAATTTAATCAAGTGCTAATTACAGAATTTTAGGACATGGAATTTGATTTGGTTTCTCTCTTTAGAAGGGTAACTTTATGATATTTAATAGCTTGACTCGAATTTATCATCTAACAGACATGTAATAAAGATTTATGAGGATTTACTCACTTAGTCATACTAACAACCCTAGAGGGAGGTACAATTATCATCTCCACCTTGTAAATGGAGCAACTGAGATCATGCTAGTTGTCCAAATTCACAGGACTAGTAAAGTGTCAGAACCTGACATTAGACCCCAGAAGCCAGGCTTTGAAGCCCACATGGTTGAGCAGTGTGTTATACTGCTTCCGCTAATTTGTATTTAGTGCTTACTGTTTGTATACTTCCTGTACACCAAGTTAGGGATGCTGCTGTGAGCCATACAGGTGTAGTCCCTGCCCTCATGGGAGTCAGACTTCAATCAAACCAATGTCCAAATCTATAATTATAAATTTAATACATGGTACTAGGAAAAAGGCCGGGATTGAGGACTGCATCTAACAGAACTACTTCACTTAGCTTAGGGAGCCTTGGGGAACTGGGGTCCTAGAAAGTCTCTATGTGGATCTTAAAGACACTTAAATGGAGACTTGAGGGATCAAGGCAGTGGAAGAGGGTAAAACGATGAGCAGAGCATTCTAGGCAGAAGGAACAGGCTATCAACATGCCGTAAGGCTTAACAGAACCTTAACTTTTTGCTCTCGAGAATCAGAAAGCAGACCTGGTGTTTGCAGTATCAGAGAGTGAGGGGAAGAGTGAAGACATGAAGTGACTGGAAAGAGGGTAGGAGCTGTCACCCAGGGCTGTCCTGAAAGCTTCTCAGTGACAGGAGAGTGCACAGGGGGAGGAAGGTAGGGAGCTGCCTTCAGACACAACATGCTCATTTGGGACAGTTTAGCCCATGCCTGTGGCATATCCTTCCCCAATGAAGTTTCTTCTGTACACAGCAGCAGACAGTAACACTGCTGGAGCTTTTCTAGGAATTAAGCTTCATTGGCTCAAGATGTAGGTTAGGAAAGGGATGAGGGATGGCAGCCTAGATCACAGCATACTGTGGGGTCAAAGCCATGGGAAACACAGCTTGAGGAGAAGAGCACAAGGGCATAGGTCTGGCCAGAAAAGGAACCTGCCCCATATAGATGCCAGATGCCCAACTGGCATTTTAGAGGTATGTTAGTTTTGCCCCATTTGTGTTTAGTATCAATAAAAAAGTTTTGTTTTTGCCCTCATGGAACATGATAGCTGGCTCATGGAAACATTAAGTTTAGGACCAATGGGAGCAAAAAGACAGAATGACATCTTCCTGAAACCCAATTGTTACCTGTGAGCAAGCGAAATAAAGCAAACTCCGCAAACAGTGTTGGGAAGGGAAAATGAGAGGGCTCTCCCTTCTCGTCTGAATTGCAGAGGTCCTTTGACTTGCTCTAGGACCCTCAGCCTGTGTTATCTAGTGTTAGCACAAGTACATAAAGGTGGCTGGACTTTCCCATCAAGGCAGACTGTTTCCAATTGGGACTGAAGTAACAAGACTAGGAAGAAGTCTCAAGAAGAGAGGAATAGCAGGTATTAAGAAGCAGTCACAGACGGCGCACAGGTGATGGGTTCAAACCCAGCCTCTGCCGAATTGCAAAACAAAAAAATAACCGGGCATTGTGGCGGGCACCTGTAGTCCCAGCTACTAGGGAGGCTGAGGCAAGAGAATCGCGTAAGCCCAGGAGTTGGAGGTTGCTGTGAGCTGTGTGACGCCATGGCTCTCTACCTAGGGCGATAAAGGGAGAAAAAAAAAAAAAGCAGTCACTACTCCTGGGGTAGTGAGCACCCAAGGAAGAGGCTCCCCTGGGGCTGCGGTGCAGAACCTCTTGGAGAGGAGTCCTTACAATGTCAGCGAACTTGCTGGAAACCAGCACTCTGGAGAACTGTTCGTTAGGAGCTGTCTCACAAAATGCATTGTGCCAAAATCCCCCAATGGAAGAATGGGGATCTGCTGGCTGCTGGAGCTCTTCACTATGGGGGCTCCAGAATCAGACAGCAAGACCCTTCCCTTCTGGGATGTCTCTTCACCACCCTCTACTGACAAAACTTCAGGGCCAACTGGTAAAGGAAAAATATGTAAAGGGATTGGACCCATTTTCCTAGAGCAGGCAAAAAAAGGCGAGAGGCATTAAACTGCTAACTGGCACAAGCTGCATATAAGAAGCCTTGAGGCAGAGCAAAGACCTGTGCCTCACTAGCCAGAATACTAAAGAGGTCCCTAAATTATTTATTTTTATCGTGTTATAGGCATTCTTTATATTTTCTAGATAAAAGTTCTTTGCATTACAAATACTATAAATATGTTCTCTCAGGCTGTAGTTTGCTTTTTTAGTCTCTTAATGGTATTTTTTTTTTTTTTTTTGAGACAGAGCCTCAAGCTGTTGCCCTGGGTAGAGTGCTGTTTCATCACAGCCCACAGCAACCGCCAACTCCTGGGCTCAAGCGAGTCTCCTACCTCTGCCTCCCAAGTAGCTGGGACTACAGGCGACTGCCACAATGCCCAGCTACATTTTGGTTGCAGCCGTCATTGCTGTTTGGCGGGCCCGGGCTGGATTCGAGCCAGCCAGCTCAGGTGTATGTGGCTGGCGCCTTAGCCGCTTGACCCACAGGCACCGAGCCTTTTTGATGAGCAGAATTCTCCAGATTTTATAATCTACCTGGAAGCAATATAAAATTTGGTTCTTACCTACATCTTTATATTCCTCTCTGTATATTATTAGAGTTACAGTCTAAGTTCTCATAACAAAGAAAAATAAAAGTTCAATGACTTAGTAAGATAGAAGTTCATTTCTCTTACACGTAACAGTCCAGGTATGGGGCGTGTAACCATGGCTAACGGCTTCAGAAACTGCTCCTGTCCTGTCATCTCCATCTAAAGTTATCAGGAAGGAAGAAAGAAACCATGACATGCAGTTTGGTCTTTACGGAGACCCCCCCCCATCAGGGGAGGCTGCCTCATGTGCCAGGTGCCTGTGCGAAGCACGGTAGAGGCCTGGGTCTAGCAGGTAGAATAAATGGATCCTTGGGGACATCCTGATAACCTTCAATGACATCTCTGAGGTGAGACCATGAATTTTCTTTTTAAAATTCTCCAAGTGTGGCTGGGTGTGGTGTCTCACACCTGTAATCCCCACACTTGGGAGGCTGAGGTGGGTAGATTGCCTGAGCTCACAGGTTTGAGACCAGCCTGAGCTAGAGGGAGACCCTGTCTCTAAAAATAGCCGGGTGTTGTGGGTGGGTGCCTGTAGTCCCAGCTACTTGGGAGATGGAGGCAAGAGAATTGCTTGAGTCCACGAGTTTGAGGTTGCTGTGAGCTGTGAGCCCACGGCACTCTCCCCAGAGTGACAAAGAGAGACTTTGTCTCCAAAAAAAAAGAATTCTCTAAGTCTGTTCTTATTTCTTCAAGCCTTTAAATTGATGTAATTATAAAATTTAATATAAGAGATTTCCTTAAAATCATTTTTTTATCTTATAGTAACTTAACTAGTCCTCTACACAAGGTGTAAGGGTTTTTCTTTTTCTTTTTCACTTCAGGTTTGTTGCAGCTATAGGCCAAGGCATTTACAGGATTTTTGTGTCCTGCTACCTTAGCCATGATAAACAACCTTCAGGGTTCAGTTGTTCTGTCATTTGTATTATTTTATTCATCTGAAATGGCATGATTTAAAATGCTTTCAGGCTGAGCGCCTGTGGCTCAACGGGCTAAGGCGCCAGCCACATACACCTGAGCTGGCGGGTTCGAATCCAGCCTGGGCCCGCTAAACAACAATGATGGCTGCAACCAAAAAATGGCCGGGCGTTGTGGTGGGTGCCTATAGTCCCAGGTACTTGGGAGGCAGAGGCAGGAGACTCCCTTGAGCCCAGGAATTGGAGGTTGCTGTGAGCTATAATATCACAGCTCTCTATCCAGGGTGACAGCTTGAGGCTCTGTCTCAAAAAAAAAAATGCTTTCAGAATTGGGGTTTGCAGTTGGCTCTGTCCTTAACGTTGTGCATGGAAAGCAAGTCGTTGCTGAGGTTTTCCTTCGTGTTTTCTCTTAGAGGCATAACCAGTTTTTTGGGATGGGTTTGTGGAGTTCATTCCAAAGAAAGCACACACAGACTAAATGTGGATAAACGTGTTTACTAGACCCTTGAACCAAATTTTATTTATTTATTTTTTTTGAGACAGAGTCTCATTATGTTGCCCTCAGAAGAGTGCTGTGGCATCACAGCCCACAGCAACCTCGAACTCTTGGGCTTAAGCCATTCTCTTGCCGCATCCTCCCAAATAGCTGGGACCACAGGTACCCGCCACAAGACCCAGCTATTTTTTTGTTGCATTTGTCATTGTTGTTTAGGTGGCCTGGGCCAGGTTTGAACCTGTCAGCCTAGGTGTATGTGGCTGGTGCACTACCCACTGAGCAATGGGCAATGGCCCCTTGAACCAAATTTTAAGAATTGTTTTATAACTAATAAAAATGAGGTTGTTTATAGATGATCCAGTTAAATTAATATTTAGCTACAGTATTACTTTTTTATTTTTCAAAAATGCATTTTAACCCAGTAAGTCTATGTCCATTCATTCAACAAGGACTTACTTAGTGCCTACTCTGTGATAGACACAGTAGTGTCAACTCTGAGTAGACAATAGTGACACAAAATACTAAGTCCTGCTCTTATGGAGCTGACTTCCCCTTCACCAGAGAACCCTGGCCTAACTAAAATCTACCTAGTCATGCAGTCCCCCAAAGCTCTCCTCCCATAATACTGCTACTCAGATTGTGAGTGGCATTCCAGACTATTCTTCTTTCACTTTAGCACTCAAGAATTTACCTTTTCTTCAGTTTGATTTGTTTTGATTCCCATCTCTTGTCACTATTCTCTCTCTGACATAGGTTTTCTGTTCTGCAGAAATATTTTCTTGTCTCTGTCCTCTTTTTGAGAGACATGTTCTATAGAGACAGCTTCTAAGCTGATGTGGGATGTCCAGGAGGGATTGGATAGATGATTACCAGAATCTGTCCAACATCTTATCCTGACTGGGGGTTCTTACTGCAGCAAAAGTTTGAGTGCCACATTTTTTAATACTGTACAAAAATGTTGCTTTAAAAAGAGATAAACTTGTGGCCCAGATGACTTTATTTCTTCAGTCCTAAGGTCAAATGTAATGGTATCCATTGGAGGAAGTAGCTCAATAGGCTTCATTTACCCTATTTGGTTCAGAAAACAGGTCAGAAAATAATGACTGTAAATCATGCTATATTATCTTCTTGTAAACTTTTGGTAGGTGGAGTTGAAAATAGAGTTGAAAATTGCACAGCAGTAGCAAGTGGGAGAAGAGAGCTGGGTAGTGCTGGCGTCTCATTCCTAATGTTGACCCTAAAGCACGGAGAAATAACTGCAGTCATTTTTCTTGCAAATATTCATTGTTTTTAAATGTACTTCCTGACATTTTTATATAAGTAAAAATTGTAATTTCTTCAGATATTTTGAGATAAGTAAAAATTGTAGTACTTAGAGAATGTACAAGGGGTGAGAAAAGGGCCTTGGGTAGCTGAAAAGAATAATGGGAACTGGAAATGACCACAGAGTAAGTAGGTGTATTAGCCTTCAAGATAGTACTGAGCAGAGGTGTTGAAGAGACATCAGTAGAGTTTATTTTCATGTTGCCAAAAGTGATTAGAGCTGTGCTGAAGGAATAAAGGTGAGATGTGGGCTAAGCATTTAATGTGGGAGGCAATGGGTTTCTCAGACTGACCAGAAAGGGAATGTGTCACAGCATTGATAATGCTTAGGAATTTTTTAAAGCTGTAATTTACAGGGTTTTAAAAATGAGGGCTTTTAAAAATTGTCCTTTCCACTGTCAAAGTATGGAAATACTTAAAGACAGTTAACCCAGCATAAAGTTATCACCGTGGAGGTCAAATGTCTTGTCACCTACCAAGCATCTGTTTAAGTATGTGTCAGGGAACAAAAAGACGTTAAGCAGTGACTGTGAGTGCCACTGTCTGATTGGAAACAGGCAAAGCAGGCACAGAAATAGGAGAGACAGAAAGAAAGAGAAAGGGCAAATGAATGTGCGTTGTCAGCAAACTGAGATCAGAGGCTAAACAGAGGAGAAAACTCCCACATGCTGCAGACTGCCTACTCCTCAGTATAAGTCTCAAAGACAGGCATTTCCACAAGATTCAGACAACTCAACTGGAGCTGTCAGCTTTCCTCAGAGGAGCGTATGGAAGATGCGAGGTGTGTCAGCTCGGGTTCTTAGTTGTAGGTTTGCAGACCCCAGCCTCTGGGACGTGGACTGGGACCTGTTTGTGGCCTATTAGGAAGGAGACAGAACAGCTGAAGATGAGCCGTGGCAGACTGAGTGAAGCTTTATTGGCATTTACAGCCGCTTCCTATCACTCACATCAGCACCTGAGCTCTGTCTCCTGTCAGATTGGTGGTGGCATTAGATTCTCATAGAAGGGCAAACTCTACTGTAAATTTTGCCTGTGAAGGATCTGGGTTTTGTGCTTCTTATGAGAATCTAATGCCTGATGATCTGAAGTGGAGATGTAATGTGCTTGAATCATCCCAAAGCAATTTTCCCCTGCACCCCCATCCGTGGAAAAAATTGTCTTTGATGCAACTGGCCCCTGGTGCCAAAAGATTGGGAACTGCTATTGTAGGCAATAGAACCCACCTGTTCCTTATTACCTTAAACAAAAGAATTCCTAGGAGGTCACTCACATCACTGAAGAAAGGCTAATGGATTAGACATGGATGACAGTGGAAACTAAGGTGATCAGGAAGGCCAGGACGCTATCTTTTCAGCAGCAGCAGCAGCAGCCTTCACAGGATGCCATCTGCTGCTAGGGGATAGCACTGTCTATTAGTCAGGAAAGCATCTGATTATCCAGGCCTAAGCCCAGGTGCCTCTCATGGTGGGACAGGCACTGCACCACTCCACCCATGCTGGTAATTTTCCCTAACTACTGTGAGGGCTCCATGCTGAGCTATCTCCAAAGTGGCACATCCAGTACACTAGGGTCGGGGAAAGGTGACTCTAGTCTAAAGGATGCTGGAAGTGCTGGCTATGGGTTGGTAGAGGCTGTGGCCTTAAGAGAAGCCATGGAGAGGCCACAAAAATGTGACTTCTTTCTCTTTTTTCATGTGAATTTTTTTTCCTACTATTTCTTTCAATTTTGTTTTTAATTTCAAAATATTAAGGTGGTACAAAATGTTTTAGGTTACATGGATCACTTTTGTAATGCTTTAGTCCTGGCTATAGGTGTGCCTGTCACCCAAATAGCATTCATAGTACCCTGTAGGTAGGTTTTTCCCCTCCCCTCTTCCTCCATGGTTGATCTCCTCTGAGTTTTATTTCCCGCTGTGCACATGTGCTCATTGGTTAGTCCAATTTAATAGTTAGTACCTGTGGTGTTTGTTTTTCCATTCTTGAGAAACTTCACTTAGGAGAATGATCTCCAATTCCATCTAGATTGTTGCAAAAGGCATTAATTCATCCTTTCTTATAGTTGAGTGGTACTCCATAGTACACACATACCACGTTTGGTCAACCCAGTCATGCATTGATGGGCACTTGGGTTGATTCCACTTGGGAATTGTGTTGCAGTAAACATTCCAGTGCAGGTGTCTTTTGGATGAAAGTCTTCTTTTCCTGGCGGTAAATACCCAACAATGGGATTGTTGAATCAATGGTAGGTTTGCTTCTAGTTTTTTGAGGAAACTCCATACTGTTTTCCATAGAAGTGGTACTAGTTTGCGGTTCCACTAACAGTGGATAAGCATTTCTTTCTTTCTGCATCACGCCAGCATTTATTGTTTTTGGACTTTTGTTTTTTGCAGTTTTGGCCAGGGCCAGGTTTGAACCCACCACCCTCTAGTATATGGGGTCAGTGCCCTACTCCTTGAGCCACAGGTGCCACCCCTGTTTTTGGACTTTTTGATAAAAGCTTCCAAGCTGTCTCTGGGGATTTCAGGGGCAGAGCCACCCATATGGTGGGGAGCTGTTTCGCCAGTGTGGTGACTGCTGATACCCAGCTGCACAGGCAGGGGTTTGTCTCAGCAACCCAGGGTCCATGTAGGTGGGCCAGTGCTGCTGCTCAGCCATGGTTCTCCATTTACACTTAGGCTTCCCTTTACACTGAGGCAGTCACCCCCGGCTTCCCAAGTAGTGCCTGTGGTATCTGGGGTTCCTCTTCTGTTTGCTGCCACACTGGGGAGGAGGTATGCTCAGCCCCCAATGCAGGGCATGACTTGGGAGAGCATCTCTTCCCCCCTCAGCCTGGTGGGGTTGAGGGGGCAATGCAAAGAAAGACTGAGTCTTGAGCAGACCGGGCTTTGTGCGCCAGAACAATCAGGATGGCATCGGTTGCAGGAACCTCAGATTGGGAGTACCAGATCTCTGTTCTCCAGTGGAATGTCTCTGCACAGACCTTGAGCAGCTCTCCGATTGGCCCAGAGGTCCACAGTGGAGGAGGGAGACCCTACACAGATTGAGGAGCCTATAACTCTTGTTTCTCTCCTAATAGATGGTGTCCCCTCAGGTTGCTTTTATTCTGCCCTCTTCACCTCTTGCCAGCAGTGTGAACTGTATTGGGACCCCCAGCCTAATAGCTGTGATGGTAGGTGATGCTGGTGAATGAAAATCAGCCACACCCTGTCTGATTGAGTTGGTAGATGCTGTAATGAGCCATAGAGTTGTTCTTTTGTCAGTGGTCAATGCTTTCAGGAAAGAGCCAACTACAGGGATGTTCTTTTGTGTCTGTGATGAGCTCTAGTCCCTCAGGTGGAGCACTTGAATGTCCCAGGCTTTAAGAGGGGCTGTGGAGCCCTTAGGGTGCTTGACTCCACTACAGCAGAGGTGGGTGGATGAGCCTGGAAGGCTTTGCAAAGCCTTAGCCAGGCTCAGAGATTGTTTTCCTAGCTGCTACGGAGCCACTGGGATGGATGCTTCCCCAGATCACCACTTCTTGGACCCCCACATGGGCTTCCTTGCCTCCTAAGTCCAACTTCCGCTGCCTCCACCCCGTGTCCCCCAGCAACCTGCTTGAGTCCAGGGAGGGCACAGGATCTGGCCACATGTCTGACCTGCTGGCATGTGAATCTGAGAAACAAGGGCAGGCAGGGAACTCCCAAATTGGGCACCCTGGATCCATTGCACATCCTCTAGGGGAAAGGCACGGGTCCCAGTCTCTGTGAAAACCTCAGACTAGAAGATGCACCAGCTGCAGAGAGGCTGTAGCTCACCCTATTCTCAGCTCAAACTTATCTCTTGGTTGAAGTGGGTGGGGAGGAATGGGGAAGGACAAGAGTCTGAAAGCCGGCTCTCCAGTTTCCTGGGTCACTCTCCTTAGAGGGGAACCCTGCATGAAATCTTGAAGCTCTGGGTTCATCCAAGTTCTCCCCACAATTCCTTATCACTGCAGTGCTTGGGCTCATGGGGTGGAGAAGCTGCCAAGTAACTTGGTAGACTGGTGATCACTGAAGGAGTGTGGTGGGGAGAAAGGGATGCTCCCATACCCCTCACTGTGTTCTCAGCACCTCTATTTTTGCTCCTAACCAATGTATTTTTTTCTTTACCTTTTTCCTTCTATGCTTTGCAATTTTCCTCCATGAGGTCCCCAGCAAGCTCTAGCACTTCTCTCTCTGACCTACACCTGGACTGCACCCCTCTCTTCCCTCTCGTTTATCTGAAACCCTTCCTTCCCTCTAGGATGGTCAGGCAAGTGATGTCTCAACTCTAGTCAGCCTTCTTGCCCCACCCCCCATCCCCAGCCTCCTGAAATTTTTACTTCTTGTCTAATAGACTGAAGTGGCTTAGAGAATTAGAGGAGAATGCCTATCCCAGTTCTCTTTGCCTCCTTTTTCTCTCTGTTTAGTCTCTGATCTCATCTTGAGAGAAGACAAAAGAAGAGGATGGTGGAAAGGCTTGATGGAGGGGCAGCCTAGGTTATTAAGGCCCGTGACCAGAACTCAAATTTGGGCTTATCAATGTCTACTGAACAGCATCCTACTCAAGGGGCTATCATCTGAGAGAGACATTTTAGGAGAATCTGATTTTGCTTTTTAAAGCATGCTAGTTTTCTTTATAGAAAGCCAACAACTTCAAAGTTGTGCCAAGTCCTAACCTGGATAGAGTATTTCTTTCATTTATTTTATTTTATTATTATCATTTTTTTTGTTTGCGTACCTAAGCTTGACTTGGAGGAATATAGGAGGCAAAACTTAAGCTCCATAAATGAAATAATATGCAACTCTAGCATGAAGTCCATGATAAGGCATGAATTAGAAGGTATAAAGGTAAATGCTGTTGAAGTGGAAGAGGCTTCTTACTTTTTTAAAAGAAATGTAATTCATATACTAAACAATTCGCCCATTTAATGTGTGCAATTCCATGTGAAGACACCTCCAGCCTGGTGGCTCCATTAGTTGTAAAAAAAAAAAATAATAATAATAATGTGTGCAATTCAGTACTTTTAGTATAACCACAGTGTTGTGCAACCAACACCACGTTCAATTTTTAAACATTTTACCATCTCAGAAGACTCTGCACCTATTAGAAGTCACTCCCTGTTTTCTCTCAACTGTCCAGCCCCAGCTCACCCCCTAAGGAATTGCTGACTGACCTGTTTCTGTGAATCTGCCTCTGCTGGACATTTCACATAAATGGGACCATTTGTTTGATATGTGGCCTTTTGTGTGCTTTTATTTAGCATAATGTTTTTAAGGGTCATCCATGTTGTAGCATGAATCCTTTTAACTTTCTCGACAACATACCTAGGCGTGGAATCGCCTATCTTATGGTAACTCTAAATTTAACATTTCAAATAATTGCCAGACTGTTCTCCTTGGCAGCAGCACCATTTCACATTCCCACCAGCAAGGTCTGAGGGTCCCAATTTCTTCATATCCTCCCAACACTTACCTTTTTGATTAAGCCTCCCTAGTGGATGTGATGGGGGTCCCTGGGTGTGGTCTCAAGTTTCATTTCTATCATAGCTAATGATGCTGAGCATCTTTTCATCTACTTCCTGGCCATTTCTATATCTTCTTGATTAAATGCCTATTCAGATCCTTTGCTCATTTTTAAATTGGGTTGTTTGTCA
Organism: Perodicticus potto; assembly: GCA_963574655.1. Lineage (NCBI taxonomy): Eukaryota > Metazoa > Chordata > Mammalia > Primates > Lorisidae > Perodicticus > Perodicticus potto. The sequence goes on from CAUYRH010149115.1 coordinate 32,729, forward strand.
TTTGTTATTGAGTTAAAAGGTTTTTTGTTTTTTTTTTTTTTTTTAAAGAAAGAGTATCAGTCTATTGCCTAGGCTAGAGTGCTGTGTGGTCATAGCTCACAGAAACCTCAAACTCCTGGGCTCCAGGCGTCCTCTTGCCGCAGCCTCCCAAGTAGCTGGGACTATAGGCATGCACCACCATGTCCAGCTAATTTTTCTACTTTTAGTAGAGATGGGGGCTCACGTTGCTCAGAGTAATCTTAAACTCCTGAGCTCAACTAATCCATATACCTTGGCCTCACAGAGTGCTAGGATTATAGGTGTAAGCCACTGTGCTCAGCCCTTATCGGGGTTCTTTATATATTCTAACTACAGAACCTTTATCAGATGTAATGACCTTCAAATATTTTCTCCCATTTATGGATTATCTTTTCACTTTCTTGATGGTGTACAACTTCTCTGTTTTTTCTTTTTTTACTTGTACTTTTGATGTCATATATAACAAGGCTTTTCCTAACTCAAGATCACAAAGATTTACTCCTTATTTTCTTTTAAGAGTTTTTTTCATTTTAGCCTTATCCTTAAGGTCAGTACTTTGTTTTAATTTTTGCGTATGGTGTAAAGGAGAGGTTCTTAATGCTTTTGAAGCTGCGGTAATTGATTTTTGGTGGCAGCACATGAAGAAAATATGAATAATATAGATTTATTACTTGTCTCAGTTTGGACTATATTTTCTAAGGGGTGGTCCTCAACTTTTGAGTTCTTTCCATCCCCCTTTAAATCTTTTAAAGGGCTGTTAGGTATTAAAATTACTATGGCTTATAACAGATCTTGATTCATTGCTTGTATGTAATTGTTTAGAGTGTTAACTCCCATATAACCATTATAAACTATCTGACTGGTTCTATTTCATACTGCACAAAACACACATAATCCATATTGCCTTGAGTTGCACTGTAAGAGTGAGAAAATTATTTTATGTAATGATTATTATAACAATATTAGGGAAAAGCCCTAACTCATTACCACTGCTATTTGTTAAAAGTAATGATCATGCTGATGCAAACTTCCAGGAAGAAAATACCTTTGCCCTTGCAGGAATATCTAGTTGCGATGCAGCGAGGAAAATAGACCTGATGCAAGGTTTGTCCCTTACAGAGAGACTTCCAGGGCCTCGACTGGTTTCTAATATCTGTAGGAACTTTGAATTTTGGCTGGAGTTTTACTCAAAGACTTGTGCCTGCTGTTGTCCTGAGCTGTATTCGGGCATGTACTTCAAAATAGATTTCTCTTAATTCCCTCTTTTGGTCAGTTGTGCCAGATGGTCCAGGCTGCCAAGCGTGAACCCTCGCTCATCCTCCCGAACAAGCCATCAAAGTTAATCGGTTCTTCCTTCCTAACAACTCTGCAGTGGGTTCTCACTGCCCCTTCTCTACCCAGATCCACATTAGTTCCAACTCATTTTAAGCTCCCTAAAGTCCAGGGTCACCCCTCACTCCTTTCCTTTCTGTAACCCCAAAGCCTAAGAAGAAGTTTTTGTTAAATCTTTGTTGATTACCTTTGATCTGCCATACTTGCACAATTTTACAACTCTATAAATGGGATTTACCCTCCGCCTCAAGGTAGAGATTATAGTAAAAGAATAGTTCATGAAAAAGAAGGTGGCCAATGGATTAACAAGCTGTGGTATATGTATACCATGGAATACTATTCAGCCACAAAAAAGATGGAGACTTTACATACTTTGTGTTAACCTGGATGGATATGGAACACACTATTCTTAGTAAAGCATCACAAGAATAGAGAAATCCACAAGAATCCTATGTACTCAATTCTGATATGAGGACAATTAAGATCCTGTACACAGTAGGGGGTGGGGGATGGGAGAGCTGAGAAAGGGAAGGAGAGAGAGGGTGAGGACTCAAGGGGTGTGGTACACCTTTTGGGGGTAGGACACAAATATAAGAGTGGCCTTATCTAACAAAAGTAGTAAATGTAACCTGCTTCTGTGTACCCTCAATGAATCTCCAACAACAACAACAAAAAAAAGAAGGTGGCCTTTCTCCAGGAAAAGACATGAGGACTAGACTCCCTTTGGTCCCTCCAGCTTGGGTCCTACAAAAGACCTTACGGCCAGCATCTTCAATTCCCTCCAATCACCACTGTTCCAGCCACACCTCCCCGTTTCTGGCTGCCCCGTTGCTGTGAGGTCCTGATTGCTCTCCAGTCTCTCCATCCCTAGAATGTGCTCCACGCACTGCCAGTAGAGCTGCTGTGTGTGTGCCTGGGTAAGGGTGGAGGTGGCGGTGGGGATGGGTAGTGCTGAAACCCAGCCCTCATCCCACTGGGCTGAAGAGCTGCATCTGCCCAGAAAGAGCACCTACCTCTGATCAGCACACAGACACCTTACGTGCTCACAGAGGACCCGGCTGCCCATGTGACCATTCTGACCATCTTATTCCTCTACGTGGTACCCTTCAGTGGGTCCTACTAGCCAAAGTCTAAGTTCCTTAAAATGGAATTTAGGTAAACCCTCTAAGACCTACCCTGCCTATTTCATTAGCCCTTTTAATGAGAATGACCATAAAATTTATTGTCCAAACAGGAATACTTCTGCAAGAAAGGATGAGCTATTAATAATCATGCCAGGACAATAAACTGAGACTAGTTGGGCCCCTGTCTGTAACCTACCATTCCATGCCTTGGTTTCTTTCACTGTCGTAGTACCAAACTGATGGTAGTTATCCATGTACACCTTGTAATTTTGAGATCAAGAAGTTTTTATTATTATTTATTTTTTATTTTTTATTGAGTCATAGCTGTGTACAATAATTCAGTCATGGGGTAGAGTGTGCGGGCTTCACGTACAATCGGAGATATTTTTATCAACCTGATTGATATAACATTCATGATATTTTCTCATTTACTATGTGAAAACATTTTTGATCCATATTTAGAAGTTTTGGTCAGGAGAAATATTCTTAACTAAATGAAAATGAAAACAAAATTTATGGGACGCAGTGAAAGCAGCTCACAGAGGGAAATTTATAACTTTGAATACATAGTAGAAAAGAAAAGTATCTAAAATCAATAGTCTAAGTTTATATCTTAGGAATTAGAAAAAACAAATTAAACCCAAAATAAGAAGTAAAAAGAAATAAAAATTAGAGCAGAAATACATAAAATTGAAAACATCAAGGCTGGTTCAACATTTGCAAATCAAAGACAATGTCAATGCATTGACAATGATAATACAAGACATAGACTGGGAGAAAATATCTACAGAAGATCCATCTAATAAAGGACTGTTGTTCAAAGTATGCAATGCGCTCCTAAAACTCAATGAGAAGATAAATAATCTGATGAAAAGATGATTTAAAGGACTTAATAGAAACCTCACCAAAGTAGATATATAAATGGAAAGTAAGCATTAAAGGGACATTCAACATGCTATGTCATCAGGGAGATGTTCTCTATTAAACAAAAGTGAGAAACCACTACACACATATTAGAATGACAGAAATCCAAACTTTGGTGAAAATGTGGGGGACTCACATTCATCGCTAGTGGAAACACAAATGATGTATCCAAAGACAGTTTGGTGGTTTCTTATAAAACTATACATCCTCTTGGGGTACAATCCGGTGATCATGTTTCTCATTATTTACCCAAATAAGTTGGAAAGTTTAAATCACACAAAAACATGCACATGGACATTTTTAACAGCTTTACTGATAATTGCCAAAACTCGGATGCAGCCAAGATGTCCTTTAGTAGATGAACAAATACACTAACTGCTACATGAAGACAGCAGAATATTATTTGGATCTAAGAAGTGGATCAAGGCTGAAATGCATAGAAAATCTGTAAATACACACTATGGAGTGTAAGCAGCCAATCTGAAAAGGTTACCTAATGTACAGTTCCAACTGTATGACATTCCAGAAAAGGCAAAACTGTGGAGACAGTGAAGAGATGAGTGTTGCCAGGGATTTGGTAGGATGCAGAGGATGCCGAGGTCGAGCACAGAGGATTTTTAGGGCAGTGAAAACACGCTGTACTGTGTATGATCCTACAATGGTGAATAAATGTTATCACATATGCATTCAAACTGGTAGAATGCATGATCTACAAAGACTGACCCTAATGTAAACCATGAACTTGGATTGATAATGATGTGTCAATGTAGGTTCACAGATTAGGTAACAAATGTACCACTCTGGTGGGGGTGTTGATAATAGGGCTGGTTGTGCATCTGTATGGGCAAAATACATATGGGAACCTTTCTTACCTTTCCCTCCATTTCTGTGAACTCAAAACTACTCTAAATAATAAAGTATCTCTTAGAAAGACACTTTCTAAGACATTTTTCCTCCTTTTTTGAGAGCATTTTTTATAAACTTTTAAATTCTTCCTCTTTTTCTTTGAGACAGATATAAACTCTCTCCTCTTTTTTGTGTGTCTTACCAGTTTTTCCATCCAGAAATGCTCGAATTTCTTTCCCAAGAGCCAGGGGGTCATCTCTGAAATGTGAGCATCAAGGCAGATAACCTCCCATCCCCGAGTTTCTAAGGAAAGATAGGAGCCTAACTTCAGCAGGTGCCTTGCTCCAAGTCACAGACTACCTCCTGTCATAAAGCTATGAGAAGTTTGCTTTTTCTTCGTATAAACTCTATTAACTAACACAGATGGTCACCCAATTTGCCAGGTAAATTTAGGATGAATTATGTGTGACAAATGGTGCTGTCAAGTCTTTGTACTTGAGGACTAGTTACTGTATGTCATGAGCACACGTATACAAATGTTCTTGGGTATGTAATCTGCTAGGTATAAAAGGTAAGATTTCTTTCTTTGTTTTCAGTCTCCTATAATATACATTACATTCTGGTTTTGTGTGTCTTCACTAGTAAAATTGTTTTTTTCCTCTACCGCCTTTGTGGGGAGGTTTTCAAGGTTGAGAGAAGATTTTGGTTTATAATTATATTTCCCCAACATTCCCCATTTATCCTAAAATCCTAATCCAAGCCCAATAAGCTAGGTAGCCTGAAATACAAACTAAAATTCTCAAGAGAATATATATTTTTTGTTAAATTTTCCTATAGTTCCTGCTTCTTGTCAACCCTAAGACATTTCCTCCTATTAGTAATACATAACTTATAAGTACAGCAACAATGAAGCCTATATAACCTTGAATCTTTGGAGGAAACGGGTTCTCTCCCCCTCCAGGGGACCTTTCCCTTTTTGAGAATTGGACAAGATATAGTTTATTTCTTTGTTTTTCTGTATATTTAACACAATTCAAAGACATAGCACACATTCTTCAGTATCATAATATCCACTAATAAAACCCTAGGGTTTCATATAGTTCAATATTCTGAATTTATTTCTAACCATAAGCCATATTTCCCTACATCTCATCCAAACTGTAAAACATAATGGTTCCATTGTTTTTAAGAAACAAGTTTCAATGGTTTATAACCCTTATTCACTAACACAGTACATGAATCTTCTGAAAGATTTACCTAATATTGGAGGAAAAAAAAAAAAAAACAAGGAAGGAAAAGTGCCTGTTACCAGAACAGTGAAACCAAACAAAGCAAGATTCCAAATGTGAGTCAAAGCATCTTGTCAGAACTGGGGCTTAAAGTCAGAGATGGGTGAGAAGCAGAGGCAAATCCCAACTAACGGCCATAAGTCCCTCCTGGGTTCTAGAGACTGGGGGGGGCCTGAGCCTGAAGAACAGGGGGGAAGCCCCAGGGAACTGTTCACTCACTCACTCACCCTTCTCACCTGCTATGGACCAGTCACTACTCAGTTGCTGGTGATTTAGAAAGCGAAATAATTAAAGAGGGCCACTGTTCTGTGTACTGAAGAGGACAGATGTCAAACGGGAAACAGATAAGACAATCTCCATAGACCCTACTTTGAAGAAAACACACAGAACTATCTATGAACTAGAGAACAGCTGAGAAGGAGCAGGATTCAGACAGGATGATCATCCGAACTGAGCCCTGACTGACAAGAAAAGGCAGACACACTTCCAGGTACAAGAAACAGTGAATTAAAAGGCTACAGTCAAGAATTGGGGCTGCATGAGAGAAAACCCATTTGGCTGACTAGGAGGCTGCAAGGGAAAGTGGAAGGTGGATCGTGTGGGTGTCATTAGGGAGTGTGGATTTTGTTGAAGTAGGATGAGAAGGCGGTGAGTAGTTTAAGTAGGGGTGATAGAATCTGATTTCTGTTATAAAATGATTCCCATGAGGAGAATGGATTGTGGGTGGGCAGCAGTGTAAGCCCCCAGATATGTCCAAATGAGAGGTGACTGTGTTTGGGAGTTGGAGTGAAAAATTAGTGGAAATTGACAGATTCTGGATCTATTTTGGCAGAGTAATTGACAGAACTTATGGCTGTGTACACATGAGTAGTAAGGGGAAGAGGAATCAAAAAGAACACATATTCTGTTGACTGAGAAGCAAGATGGGTCTTCACTCTTGCTCTTTATCTGAGGATCTCCCTCCTTGATGATTCTTCTAATGACATCTGGTGTATTCTAGTCTATTTTGTTTATCTTCCTCAATTTTATTTTAAACCATTCTTGCTCAGAAAGCCTCTGAGAGAACTTATTCTTTATCCTGACTCCTTTAAGAACTCCCATCTTTTCTTTGAGTCTAGTGTTCACACGTTCTGGGCTCTGAGGGACTGAACTCCCAATCATTCTTTACACATCCCAGAGCAAGCTTCCTAAAATGCAAATATAATGTAAATCATTTCGCTGCTTGAAATTGTTTAATGACTCTCCACAGGTTTGGGCTGAAGTTTGAATCCATGGCTTAGCCCCAATGTCCTCTGAGATTTGCTCACATCTGTCTGCCACCTCCATTCCTCCCAGTCTCCAAATGATGTCATGACTCCAGGCATGGAAAAATATTTGAGGGTCCAGGAATGCAGAAATTTTTTGTTTTAAAAATCTTATTCATTCAGCTTAGAGTGCCCTTCTTCATATTACATCTAGTTAACTCAGATCAAGACACTTCTTCCATGTAAACTTTCTGGAGCTCCCAGTTTGAATTAATGACCCCATTCCTAGGTCCTCTCAGCGTCCTCAGAATAGCACAACTGCATCATTTATCACTCTGTGCATTGTTAGATTTATTTCTTTCCCACTAGACTGAAATCCTTTTTCTAAAAAAAAAAAAAAAACTATATCATATTTAATTAGTTTTGTATTTTTCACACCTAACAAAAGGTAGCTACTTCAATAACACTAATGAATATACTACTTATCCATAAATATATGAGTGTATAAAAAAGCCAGCCATAGTCCATACCATCTCTGAAACCACCCATTACTTTCCTGAGTTCTCAGACATTGTCTCAAGACCCAATCTTTAATCAAAAGAAGAGCTAATATACTAAAAAATGTTCTTAAATCCAGCAACTCAGAACACAAAGATTCTTCTGTTTGCATTATTTTTTCACTCATGGGTTAGGAGTGGATAGCCATTATAGGCAGGTAAATGAGTCCAAGGACACTGGGCCCATCCCAGACACTCAGACCAAAAAGCCGACCCACTGGGTCACCATGTCAGGGCTGTGCACTGCAGCAACTCTTTTTCCATGATTTCCTAGGAGTCCTCAAACTAGGAAAGCTTGTGGCTTCCTTTTACATTTAAAATGACACAATAGGGGAGAGGGAGGGGAGGTAAGGGGGAGGTAATGCACACCTATGGTGCATTTTACAAGGGTACATGTTAAATTTACTAAGTGTAGAACATAAATATCTTAACACAATAACTAAGAAAATGCAGTGAAGGCTATATTAACCAGTTTGATGAAAAAATTTCAAGTTGTATATAAAACCAGCACATTGTACCCCATGATTGCATTGATGTACATAGCTACGATTTAATTTTAAGAAAAAAAATAAAAAATAAAATAAAATGGTACAATATACTGCTTGCTTATACTATCACAATTTCTTTCTTTCACTCCGGGATAATATTCTTGCCTTTGTAATATTCTGTCATCTATAGATGTAATGTCATTCTTTCTCTCATCACAGTACTGATGCTCTCTCCCCTTCTCGTTTCCTTTTTAGACAATATCTTACACCCTATCTAGGAGTGTCTTATTCTCTCTAAGAAGCTAAATTCCTCAAGGCTTTCTGACTTCGCAAGCCAAAGAAAAAAGGCGGGACATTATTTATAATACTTGTCATTAGTGAGCATTGTAGGTAGGAAGACAAACACTGTACATTGGACAATTGTTTCAGTGGACAAATTTCTTGGAAAGCAAAACAAGGCCACCAAATGCCTTGTTTTGCCTAAAACTCACCACGGAACATGACTTGCTCTTCAGCTCCTGTGCTTCTGTGGAATTGTTGTCCTTTGTCTCTTCTGCAGCCATGACAGTACCAGACTGCCATGGGCATTATGGAGTGAACCATCGTGACCTTCTGGAACCTTTGCCGTCATTCCCTGTACACAACGTTATGCATTCTTCTTAATTGATCTTCAAAGATTTTTGACTGAGGCTTTCAATCATCAGCTTGAAATAAAAGAAAATGTATTCTACAACTGCTAAGCTTTCAGGCACTATTATATTTTCGTAAACCATGCATTAAGTTCATGAGATTTTTACTGTCTTTTCAAAGTTTTTCCGCAAACAGTTCACAAAAATTTCCCTAATCCTGAAAAGAACAGCTATCAATTGCAAATATTATTGCAAATTGCCACCCTTTCTTTTGTATGAAAAATAGATTCTTCTTTTTTTTATAATGATGGCATCAAATGTCATCTCATAATATCATATGTCAGATTCGTTTAACATATGACGTCATGAAGCATTTTACCTGACTTTTACGAAGCTCATTTTTATGTGATGACCTTTTTAGTTTTCTAGCAAATATACATGCCAAAGGGGAGATGTGCCAGTGCTTCACATCTAGACACCGCTTCAGTCTTCAATGTTGGAATTGGAACATTTCCCAAGTAAGAGATCTCTGTCTCTGTGTAATTCAGAGTTTCCATCCCATGAGAGATGTTCTAAATTCATGCATTCCTGAAGACACAGTCATCCTCGTTGTGAAGCAGAGTGACCTCGAAGGGGAATGGCCAGCCTTGGAGACGAGTGCTGTGCTGTCTGTCTGGAGCTGAACCACTCTTCACACAGCAGCTCACCAGGGCTGGAGGCTGAATCTCTAGGCAGCAGAGAGCACATTCACCTTCCCCAACTCTTCTGCTATGATCCACCCAGCATTACAAACTAGACTACGTGTACATTTGACTTAGGACACATGCCTGAAACTTCCTCTGTGTGTAACTCAGCACATAAAACCAAATATTATGGGAGGAATTTTCCTCTCCTTTAATCCAATAATGAGCCCTATGTAAATGATTCTTTTCAAGGAGTGATTCTTTTCTCCAGATTACAAATTCCTTTTTGTCTCTCACATTCATTCTCTACAACCTAGCACACAGATAGTAGAAGTTCAGAAAATATTTGTTCTCTCACATATGCGCTCTCTCTAAGTCCTGGGAGATTCGCTACCTCCCAAGTGTACTTCCCCCTTACTCAGAACACCATCCTCATTGGCCCAAGTGGGCCAGAAGCCTCCCCCCTACACACACACGCCTGCTTATGCATCGGCAGCGATTCCCTTTTATTGCAGATAATCTTGTTGCTCCCCAGCCCGGCTTCTCTACTGACTTTTGCCTTTCATCTTTCCAGTAAAAGTACCAGATGAGGATGTTGGACTTGTTCCTTGCAATGCAAGCCAAGGAGGGGATTTAGCAATCCCTGAGCACAATCTTATCTCTGCAGAAATGTTCTGCTTCCTTCTGCATTCTAGAATCTTTGCAATGATCTGGCCACCGGCCAATGTTCAGCAAAGTGTAAAGTCAAAACAATGGGGTGATCTACAAATTCCTCAGGATGTGTGCGGGACACGTTGGCACAGTAAGTAGACACGTACCAAGCACCTAATATGTGCCAAGCTGTCATTAGAATGTATCATTCTGGATAAAAGTGTTTAAACCTTGATTCTTTAGATTTTTAGCTCCCAAGCATTTGAAGGAAAGTCTATTTAAAGGAAAATTGGATTGCCGCTGATGACAAGCTGCCCTGGATCAAGACTTGCTGTTTGAAGTGGCTTCACTCAGTTGGGAGGCTTTGGCGACAGAGGTGAACTGCTCAGCTTTAGCTCAGCATCAAACATGCCACAGTAATGCTGTTGCACCGTCTGCAGGCCAGTGGGGCTCAGGAGCCAGACACTTGCTGTAAAGCACCCAGAGATTTCCATGACACAGAAACATGGAATGTTGATTGCACAGAGGAGCTGAGGTGACCACAGCAGAGCCTACAAAGCACCTCCCTTTCTCACTTCTTATTCTAAACTCAGCATTCAAACACTTCTTCCTTCTCCAAAGTACAACCTCTCTACCCCAAAGGGCACCGGTGAACAGCTACGCAGAAGGACTTCACACACATGTGTAAGTGGGCGAGTTCAGGGAGGGGGCAAGAAAGCTCATCTGGAAACTGACATACAGTGCTTCTCCTCTCAACCTCTCTGGCTTTTCCTACCCACCACCGGGATCAGAAAAGGAATTCAAATGTACCCCCAACGTGAGAATCAGCCACAGTAGATTCATTTGAGGAATGGCAAGAGGGGGATTTGTTGTTCAGTTCTCACTTGAAGAATGAGAATGGGATTATTCATCTGCTCCACAGAGACTTCCGAAAGCACAGTAAAGCTCTCAGTGCTATTTAAACATTTGTGTCTTAAGCGAGTGGACAGAGACGACGCTGGCTGGAGCAGCTGCAAGACTCCATCTCCCAGATGCAGTGTGATACCTGAGAAAACAAAATGTCAGAGATAAATACATTGTCTTAGAATCCATAAAATAGAAAAACCTGTCTAAAACTGTTATCGTAAAATAGGATAATAGTATCCACCTCGATTTAATAGGGGTAGCAGACGAGAGCTGTGGCTCCAACTGCAGACTCTATTTCTAGAAGCTTCTCGCCAAGCAACTACAGAAAGTAACCAGACATGCCCTGACAACCTCACTGGCACCCAGAGGAGACAAATGATCCTAGAGTGGAGCCAGACGCAATTTTTTATACCCGGAATGTTGTTGGTGAGTGTTCCAAACAAACGAGAGAAGCAAGTCTCCCCAGGACCTTGCACTCAGGAGCCATAGGAACAGAATGTGGGGATTAAGCTGCTGACTGTTTAAAAGGAAAAGATCGCAAAGCAGAATATTTCAAATTGCTACCAGAACTTGGAAGACTCAAAGTTGAGTAAGCCCTGGCGAGGGAAGTGACGTGAATTCAAACTACAGAATAAATACCCAAACCAAACCAAACAGGCCTTTGGAGGGAAATAAGGAAGTGAGAAAAATCCCAGAAATCCAAGAGAAAGAAAGCGAGGACTAGAGGGGTGGCGTGAAATATTTAGCAGGAAAGTGTATCGTTTTTTCCTGAAAAGTTTTTGTATATTAATAATAAATACAAGCTTTCTTTATAATTTCCTTTCTAAATATACTAATCTTGTCACTTTCATGATCAAATTGTTAATGAAATTCCGCTAGCTAGCTCAGGGGTTGACAGATTCCTCCTGAAAATATTTTAGGCTTTGTGGACCACACTGTCTCTGTGTTAACCGCTATCGACCACTCAATACTGCGGCTAGAGAACAAAGCAGCTCCTGCTGTTACCAGAACCATCCAGCCAGAACCATGGGAGATCTGTCCCCAGAGGGGATGACCCTGTCCTATGAAGCAAGTGGATCAGAGCAGCACAAGAAGCAGGCATTAGTAGATGCCGTACTGTGCCACTCAGATCTCCTCTTCAGAACCAATGTTTAAAGTGGCGGCTAGCCTAAGTATTGACGGCTGGTGGCTCAGAGCTGAGACTCTCTTCAAGAACTGTTATTGCCTTATGTAAAATCATGTCCCTCCCTGGAGGCAGTCCTCATCTCGTGACTAGTTGAGGCAGAGCCACGCAGGACCTTCACCTCAGTTGGGGACAACCCAACCCTGCTGTGACCACTCCAGAGCTCTCCACGGATCGTCAGGGACTTTATTGTGACAGCGTCACAGCTCAGCTTGTCCCACTGCTCAGTCCTGCACCCAGCGGGTGTGGGTCCTGAGAGCACTCCTCAATAAACATCGGCACAAACATTTCCAGATCAGAGAATGTTTCCCAAGGAACACCGTAAGTCAGAAAATAGTGTGTGAGGATTTACCTGAGCTCTGTTTTTACATATGATGAGGGAATGATGGCAATTTCTATCCTGCCTCCTAGGAGTGTTGAGAGTCAAGTTCAATTAATGAAAGGGCTGTGCAAACTGAAAAGGGTAACATAAATTTAACATGACATTATGACAAAGTGAAGCAATGGTTTCATCATGCTTGTCTGTAATAAAGGTGTTTTTAAAACAAGGTTGGTGGAACACACTATGACCTCATGCTGAGAACATGGCCCCTGGAGATGGAGATTTACCTCTATCTTGTACTAGGCATTTACCTAGTAAAGCGAAGATACTAGCAATTATACTGAGATGAATACACTACTATTTGTAGATTATCACACAATACTCTTCATCTGTTGAATATATTTCAGAATTAATAAAAGAGCCAAATGAGGGCAGCACCTATGGCTCAAGGAGTAGGGCGCCAGCCCCATATGCTGGAGGTGGTGGGTTCAAACCCTGCCCCGGTCAAAAACTGCAAAAAAAAAAAAAAATAGAGCCAAATTAAATTAGCTGCGGATTATTATCATAGATCACTTCTGCATATGTGCTAAAAGGAAAATACATGTGAAAGAAATTGTTTGAGACAGTTCTGAAACTTGTTGACACTGTCCGTCTCTTCTGAATTGCCTCAGACTCAGAGTCACAGGTATCCATGGTTTTCCACACTGGATCATTAAGGATTCATCCCTAGCATGGATCGTGCAGCATGTTGTAAGGGAATCCACAGGGGACAAGATCCACACAGAACTAAAGCCAGTCTTACAATTCTGCAGAGCTAGCCAACCTTTAACTCCAAACTTGGAAAAGATGCTAAGGAAGTCTGATGTGCTACCTCACCATCCCCACGATTATTTTGTTCATGGGGATTAAAATCCCACTACCAGCTCTGGTAGTTTCTGCTGAACCCTTGGCACATGTTCTGCAAGATGTCCCGGCACTAACGACGGGGGGTGAGTGGACAGAGACGACGCTGGCTGGAGCAGCTGCAAGACTCCATCTTTCAGATGCAGTGTGATACCTGAGAAAACAAAATGTCAGAGAAAAATACATTGTCTTAGAATCAATAAAATAGAAAAACCTCTCTAAAACTGTTATTGTAAAATAGGATAATAGTATCCACCTCAGATGGATGTTTACAAAGGAGTGAATAAGATAATCCAGGGGAGTAATCAGCAGTGTCTGGGCACATAGTGAGCATTTAATAAGTGGTGTTTACTGTTACCATTACGATTATTACAGAACTTTGGCTAAAAGATGCTTTTCCATAAATAACACATACTGAGGAACTCAGAAGTAATAGCTGAAGAATGATTACGCAGTGCCTGATATAATCTCTTACCAACTGAACAGGAGTTAACACTTACGAGTTCTTGGAGGTTCTGTTTTCTAATGTGGTTTTCTATCTATCCCTGGTGATGTTTTTTCCTACCAGGCTTGAAATTCTCACCATTATGCTGTCTCTGAGAAAACCATGAAAATGAAGGACTGAATCTAGAACGCTAATGCAAAAAAAAAAAAACCAACATTTTTACCTAGGATAGATGAGCCCATTAGAGCTCTTACATTAGCTAATATTAATTTATTAATGACATTGTTCTTTTGTGGCTCTCATATGGAGTCTGAACTGAGTGAATTTCAAAATAAGAATCATTCTTAATTTGTCTGAGATCTAAATTTAAATTTCTGTACAATAAACATAAAATTTTTGTACCAAAGATAAATCCTCAGGGAACATTCAAATCATTATATTGCAGGGTCCCATTATGGGTTTAAAAATATACTGTCTTAGTTTTTTCAGGCTACTATAATAAAATATCATCAACTTGGTGACTTATAAACAATAAAAATGTATTTCTCACAGTTTCAGAGGCTGGGATGTACAAGATCAAGGCACTGGCAAATTCAGTTACTGTTGAGACCCCACCTCTGGTTCAGAGATGGTGCTTTCCCATTGCAACCTCTGGGGCCTCTTTGAAGAGGGCATTAATCCCACTCATGAGGACTCCATCCTCAGGACCTAATCACTTTCCAAAGTCTCTACCTCTTAATACCACCACATGGGTGATTAGGTTTCAACATATAAATTTTGAGAGGACATAAACATTTGGTCCACAGCAGTTACTAAACATATCTGGGTTCCAGGGAAGAGGAAAATAACCTCTTTGCAACTAGTTTCAACTCTGTGGCCACCTTCATGACCACCAATGTTTACATTACTTGTGGAAGCCAGAAAATTGTGGGTTTTATTCTCTTTGATTATCTTATTACACAGAAACCTTTTTGCTTCCTGAACTCTTCTTATCCTTCCTTTTATGAATCATAAACATTTCAGCAATCATTTCCAAGCAGCTGGATTTCATTGACAATCAGGGATCAGTAAAGACAAATTCTAAGAAACATGCTTAAGGTGAGGAAATAACATTTTCTACTAGACATAGAGCACTATGTTACACAAATCTAAATTTGACAAACAGGGTTTTATAGGTGACTGTAAACTCACATAGATGGAACATCAGATTCATTTGCCGGATGCAGGATTTCCCTTGTTACCCATCAACTGCACAAGATGTGTGTTATGGTTATTCATATGAGCTGTGATTACAAAATAATGAAGCAGATTCCGCATAACATGCACAAAAAGAGAAACATGTGTACATCACATAAATACGTATAAATTAGCTTGTATCCAAATCCCACATTTGTTTATTATCAAAATGTCAAGAGAAATGTAGTCAAGAGTTGTTTTCATCCCCAATCCTGTCACTTATCATATCTAGCAGTAGAAAAAGTATCATCCTAACCTCTTTTGCCACATTACAGGGCTTGTGAAATAAACATTTGTTCTATTTCTGCACGTAATTAGAAGCGAAGAAAGTCAAGGTTGGAATGTGTCAGAAATGGTTTAGTTAATGTGTGAGATTTACCAAACTGATAATCTTAGAAATTCAGTAGACATCCCAATCAGTGCCCAACTGGTAATGAAAAGTCACAGATCAGTGACACTGACCCTGCAGTATTTGTTACATGCTCTAAGAACTATACTTTGCCTGAACAAATTCCACCCACGGTGTAGGGGCCTGACTGGTGGAGTAGGCTGAAACTTAAAGAACCAGTTCTGCAAATAGCCTGCTCAAGAAATCGGCCTCACCCATCATAAAATGGCTGAAATTGATCTGCAAGTTTGCCTTGAAATATCGAGGAAGGGAAAATGAACTTGAACTACGAAGCTAATCTGAAAGAAAAAAATGCAAAGTATAATGTGGTTATAGAAAAGCACATTGGCCAGGAAGGTGACATAGACAAGAGTCAATCTCCGAAGGCAGTTGAAAGCATAACCATGGCCTGAGAGGGAGAGGGTGAGCTCGGGGCAGGTTCTGCCCTCTGCAGCCACATGGAGATCACCAAGCTAGATGGAAAGAGATGAACTCTGGCAGAATTTGGATGGACTTGGAAATTATTTTCATTATATAGTGCCCATTTCTCTCATTGGCCCTGACTTAATATAGTTCTGATTCATTCATTTAGACTTGAGAGGAAAAAACATAAATTTGAGTAAGGTCACAAAGAGAGAGAGCTACAAGTAAAAGAAACTGTCTCTAAAATAGAACAAAAATAATGATTAAACAATTAAAATTAAACAAAAATGATCATAATTAAAAGAATTCAAACCATTGGCTCAGATTTGTTAGGCTATAAAGGGTATTATGTTGTTCCCATGTAATTACTTATGTAATTACAAATGTAACCATTCGAGTGCGGCTGCCTTAGACAAGTTACATTCTCCACCCCACAGGCAAAACACTTAAAGCAACACTCTTCCCCACCCTAGCTATCCCTAGCGAAAAGCGCTACCCACTTCCCTCCCTTATCTGTCAGCCTGAGGAGCTAGGGACAGATTTGTACTCTGGGTCCTTGTGTTCCTCAGGTGGGGTCTGCAGTAACTGAGAGTTCCATATCCCTGCGTGGGCAATGGGGCACACTTCTTGGTGGCTTCCTGGTTTTGACACATACACTGCCTTCACGTCCTGTATCTGACGGGTAATGGTTTCAAATGGACCACATAGAAATGCATCTGGGAAGGGCCACTCTGGATATTTTAGAGAAACTGGAAAGCCTTCCACTCCAGCCAGGGTGACAGAACAAAATTCAAAAACATTAAAAAATTTAAAATTAAAAGAGCCCTCTAAGCAGAAAACCAAGGGAGAAGCTGGACAAGTGTACGCTTTCAGGAGGAGCGTCCGTCCTGTGCCCGGCACAGTACTTGCTGCCCAATAATCCAAAGTCGTCAAAGTGAGTCGCCGGCCTCCCTGCGCAGCCTAGAGCGGCATCTGACATGTCACTGGGAGCAACAAAACAACCGAAAACACATCTCAGAAAGCGTAAGTATTCCTTCTAAAGAAAAGGGTTAGCAAGTCCTAAGGGTTCCAAAGACCCGGCAGAGAACCTGAACGAGGGTGGTGGGTGTGTGCTGGGCTGCAGTCAGGAGTGGTGGGAAGGGGGAGATGGCAGACCCAGGCTCCCCCGTCTGCTCGGCCCAGCCACGCATTGCCATCCAGCGTTAGGAAATATTCTGCGTTTTATTTCGTTTTTGTTTTTACAGAAGCCAGATATGCGTGTGTGTATGGGGTGTGTTTGTGTGTGTGTGTTGACAATGAATTCAAGCAGTATTTAATTACTGCACAGGGCTAATCCAGACCATCAGTCACTAGCTTGTCATCTTAAAAGTTTCATTCTTTGGAGCTCCTAAATACTTAAACACACACGCACAATACAATAAAAGGAGGAAAGAAAAAAATGCACTAAAGCCATTGGTATTATACTCAGGTACAATCAGGGGTCTGTTGCTGGTTTCCCCAAACCCACACAGACTTGGGTGTATTAATATAAGGCTTTCCAGCCTCCATATCAGGTAAGCCTTAAAGTCTCAGTAATTTAATGCAATGAAATGACATGAAATAAAAGCAACACAATTATTTCTTGCTCGCCTGAGAGTTCCACCTGGGGTTCGTGGTGGTGAGGGTGTGGTGTTTGGGAGGAAGGGAAGGTGTTCTCCGGAAAACGTCTTCCGTCTCCTAGGTCTGCTACCTTCAGCCTTCCCTGGGTAATCCTGGAAAAAGGGGGTACGTTGTCTGCGGTCCACCAGCCAGAAAGCGAAGGGGGTGGATGGTGAGGGGAGCTCTCTCTAGGCCAGGCACGGATGTGGTACACATTCCTTCCATTTGTGTTCCACTGTCTGGGACTTGGTCCTGTAGCCACATCAATATGCAAAGGAAACCAGAAAAGCTTGACAGTTGTATTTTTAAAATGAGGAGGAACCTGGTTTGGGGAAAAATATTCAGCATCCAATGCCACCTCTAGGGATTAAAATGAAGTCACTTTAATGGCAGCAAAGTGAGTTTTGTCTATTCTCACCCGTCTCTGCAGCAGGAAGCCTTCACTCCGTCTCACCCGTTTCTTTCTGAGAGCCCCAAAACGTGTCATGCCTTTCCTTGGAGCTGGTTCCCCTCAATGACCACTTGCCTGAGCCGTATTCATTCCATGTGTTTTCAAGGCTCCCAACAGAACCTCAGACGGGACCCTAATCCACCTCCTGGGAGCACCGGGGACTTTCTTCCCACACCTCCACATGTACTGACGCCCTCTCCCACGACTTAACACAGTGTTCAGGTCTTGTTATTCTTCATTTGCAGCTCCTTTCTCATACTCGAGGACTCAGAGGTGGCCCAGAGATAAATCTAAATTTCAGGCTCTATATTCAGAATATCCTTATCCTTCGAAATTCTTAGTTCCTGGACAAAGCTTACCGTAACTTGTTTTCTTTCCCTAAAGTTCAGCTCTCTTCCCCAAAGCGCCTTAACCTCTTATGCAAAACCATTTTCCTTGAGAACTCGTCCAGAACTTACCAGTTCTTAGGAAGACTCAAGCATTTATACCTCCCTTCTGTAGATTCAACGTTGACTTGCACTGGCATCCTTTATTACATTTTAATAAAAAATTTATGTATAACCATCAATGAAAAATATAACATGAGAACCATTTCTAAATATTGTACACATTTTAAGCAACACAGTGGTTTTAAAAGCATTTCAGTTATCTCAGTCTGCTTTCATATTTCTAGGATCTCCAAAGAGGACAGCATTTTAAAGGCATATTTTCTATTAAAAAATTAAAGACTTAGAGCCACACTCCACCAAGAGCATACATATCAGAAAAGAAGTTCTACTTCAAGGGGAGGGAGTTCTACCCAGAAGGAGATGCTCTCTGACATTGGATTCCTAATAAGAGAGGCCAATTTGATGTCCTCACAGCACTTTATAAATCAAGTGTGAAACGTGCATAAAAATGAACAGGAAGGAATCTTAGTGTTCACATCATCCTATCTTACTTAGACACCTCAGTGTGCTGACTGATAAATTTGTGGTTTTGAGATGGTATTATTCATCCATGATCACACAGCTGGCAAGTGAAAAAAAACTCCCACACAATCCAAGTCGTCCATCAATATATCCAATTCTTTCTCTCCACATCATATTGCTTCTCCGAATTTTTGCAGAGACCTCTGAGAAAGTTTGAGCGTTTATAACTTGCCTTCTTTACCTCCCCAATAATCAATATTTTACTCCTTCTGTTTATTAATTCTATTTCAATAAAATTCAATAAAAGTAAAGAGAAATTTACTTTCTTGTACTTGTGACCACTCCACTAGGTATTTTTCAGAATTCATAAACAGAAAGCCAAGGAACATAAGTGGAAGTTCCACGTGCAGGATTAACCTTGACTTCTGCATAGGCTTTGCATGTGTTGCAGCTGTTTTCTAATTAACTCAGTAGTCAGCTATGTGACTCTAGAAGAAGAAAGTTGCTGCTTTTTCACCACTTTCTTTTAATATTGCAGATATTTATTATCCACTTAATGGAGACCAACTGCTGCACAAACACTAAATTGCATATATTAATCAACTCAAAATAGGCCATCGTGGTTTCAGTGTATCTTTGTACATACAGTGCCTTCATCATGCACAAGAACTTGGTTCCAAGAAAGAGCTAAGGAGGAGGTAGGGATTTTAATTTGAAAGAGTGTTCGAGACACAGAATGGACATTAGCATTCAAGGTAAAAATATGAGACTTAATAATTAACAATATAATTATCAAAACTTTGACTTTCAAATATGGAAGCTATTATGCTCTGACATCTCTTCGTTCACAGTATCTCTTGATGTCTCAAAGCTTTCTGAGCTTGTTAAGGCTTCATTTCCTTTAAATCAAAGCATTCTGACTCTTCTAAGGTTTCCTATCCTGGGCCCATATTTAAATATAGGTGACACCTTACGGTCTCCCAAGCAAGGTGTCAGCTCGGCTGCATCTGGGGTCAAACCAAAAAATGCTGTATTGACCTGGGGCTGATTTTTCATGGTAGCAGAAGGCCTTAGCATTGGAAGCTGTGGGCCATTCATCCTGTGCCATTAGCTTTGTGTTACAAGTTTCTGTTCTAATTATAGTGACAAAAATGATTTTCCAAGGTAGGTGGCAGGATTTTCCAAGGACGGCAGAGCAGATGTTCTGTTCTGGAGGGTTGCCAGATCCCTGGCCCCTCAGAACTGAGGCATTCGCAGACTGTCCAGTGTCTGGCAGTATTGGCTTACAGCTGCAGCCTTCTCCAGGAATTGTCCTCACAGATGAAGCTGCTTCAGCCGAGATGACAATCCTCTCTGCAGTCTGCATGAAAGATTATTCAACATGAGGGGTACAATGGCCCAATCGCCTCCCTCAGTCTGGGACAATTCAGCCCACTGGCAAGGCCATCCTGCCCCAGAGCTCCCTATGCGGTCAGGGAGGCCCCCGAGGTAACTGCAAGGTGCCTCACTCTTCCTATGCCCCCAATACCGCTTCTACAGTCCTGTCAGGGGGTTGTTTCCAAGAGTGTTTTCCCATCAAATCTTATGCAAGCAAATCTCATAGTCTGTTTCTAGGGAGGTTTATCCAAGACGAAAGGAGATAGAAATGGGGACTCGGTGTGAGTGTCCATGTGACATAACCTTGACAGTATCTTGATTCCTGTTACTCAGGTCAATTAATATAAATAGGAACAAATGAATAAACATTCATGTGTGTGTGTGTGTGTGTGTGTGTGCAATGAATTAATTACTTCCTGTAGCCAGGAACCATCCTAAATGCTTTTCTTATATTAATATTCAAAACAACCTTACAAATTAGGTTCTATTATTATCCTAATTTCCAGATAAGAAAACTGAGTTAACTGCCCATATCACGAAACAATAATTGGCAGAGCCAGCACTTAAACCAGAGACAAAAAACTCACACGATCATGTAAGAAGAATGAGGAGCAAAGCTAAGGACTGTGAGAGTGCCCTGCCTTGTCTGGGGCAGCATCGCAGCTTCTGGGTAATTCAGTGCTCTTATGTCCTTTAATGCAAGCCTTGTCCACCAAAATCCCAAAGGAATTCCACTATGGAATTAGCACAAAATTATACATTTTATTTCTGAAGCCGGTGAGATTCATCCTATTCTCCTTGCTAACAGTTGGTTTCAAATGTGTTCTTTGGGGCAATTCTTGCTACTGAGACATGAAAGAAGTCTCTGGGAGCTTCTAGGACAGCATTCGTGATGATAAAAAGGCACAATGAGGAGAAGGCCTCCCTTTTAGCGGGGGGTTATCTTGTGATGTGGCCACTGGAACAGCAGCAGTTACCTGTGACTGTGAAGAGCAGATGCTAATGGGGGCAGGGAGGAAGGTGCAGAAACTTGGCTTCCTGACATCTTGTTTAGATTCTGACTTGACCAACTGAAGACACATCAGACCCACACACTTCATCTTACATAAAACCGGGAAGTCCTGTGTTTCAGCCGCTGACTCTGGTGAAGAGCACAGGAAGGGTTTGTTCCTTGCAGTCAAAAGCATCCTAATCGTACAGAGCCTATAAAAGTGAAAGAAAGACAAGGAAATCTGAGGGTTGGTAAAATGAACAAATATTAAAAAATACAGTAAGAAGTAAGTTTGTTTTTCTATTAAAACAAATGGAAAAGTTAGAATAAGAAAATAGGGTAAAGGATGAGAGAAATGAAAAAGTTCAAATATAACAAAATTAAAGCTAACGAGTATGGCAGGCACCTGTAGTCCCAGCTACTCGGGAGGCTGAGGCAAGAGAATCGCCTCCAGGAGTTGGAGGTTGCTGTGAGCTGTGTGACGCCACGGCACTCTACCAGGGGCAATAAAGTGAGACTCTGTCTCTACAAAAAAAAAAAATCTAACGAGTAAAATGAATTTTGTAAATCTGTATAAAGCACGAAAACTGTCCAGTCTCTAAATCAAAGTGCACAGGAATAGAAAGTAATTGGAGCTGGAACATGTTCTCCTTAGCAAAGTATCTCTAGAATGGAAGAAAAAGTATCCAATGTATACACCCCTAATATGAAGCAAATTTTTATCTTTCAAGCGAAGGCTACAATCCACTAATTGCACAATAAGAT
>CAUYRH010149118.1:0-17742 GCA_963574655.1 Perodicticus potto
CCCCTTGATTGCACCAATGTACACAATTATGATGTAATAAAAATTAAAAAAAATTAGTAAGTGATTTTAGCAAGTTTACAGGACAAATGTCAACCAAAAATTATATTTCTGTATCTACTAGAAATGTATAATTAGAAATCAAAAAAACCCATTGACTGGTATTTTTGAAAATAATTCCAAGCCAATAAAGTATTTAAGTATAAATCTCAAAAAGCTCATACAGGATCCATATGCTAAAGACAACAAATGCTGCTGAAAGAAACAAGGGTGACTAAGCAGACGGGCCTACTGTGCTGATGGATCAGGAGACTCAACATAGACGTGTCAGTTTTCACCAAATTAATCTATAGGTTTATGCAACCCCAATCAAAATATCAGCATGATTTTCTGTAGAGAGAGACAAGCTGATTCCAAAATGTATACAAAAAGATAAAAGACCTAGAATAACTAGAACGATTTTTGAGGAAGGCAAAATAAATTTGGAGAAATCACATAACCGGATTTTAAAATTTAATATCAACTTATAGGAATTAAGACAGCGTGGCATTGTCAAAGGGGTAGATATATGTGTGTTTGAAATTTTACATAAGTATTTTTTTAATAAAACTAAAAAGCCAAACATGAGGAATCTGGAAAGGTAACTGAGGCACATGGAAATGATATTAAAAGGTTAGAGCAGTGGTCTCCAACCTTTTTGACACTTCCATTTCAGGGAAGGCTACTTTTTCCATGGGGGTGGGGGAAATTAGATTCTCATAGGGAGAGCACAACCTAGATCCCTCACATACACGGATGACAGTGGGGTGTGTGCTCCTATGAGAATCTAATGCTGCTGCTGATCTCACAGGGGTGGAGCTCGGGCAGTGATGTGAGCAGTGGAGAGCGGCTGTAAATACAGATGAAGCTTCCCTCCCTGCCCGCTGCTCACCCCTGCTCTGCAGCCCAGTGCCCAACAGGCCGCAAACTAGTCCATGACCCAGGGGTTGGGGACCTCAGAGTTAAAGGACAGAGACTACAACTGTGATTCTTGCCTACCTTACTCACACAAACACAATGCTTGGCACATGAGACATTGTTCTATGAATAAATAATGCAAAAAGAAAAAAGCTTATTCTTTGTCTCTAACCCTGTAGCAGGAAATAGCACCAAGAATCATGAGTTAGCCTCCTGAATTGAAAACCAAATAGGGGAAACTGGCTTAAAGTTAAAATTTATTTTGGATTGTTCAAAATCCAGATCTATTCCTCATTCCTTCTTTTCCCAAATATCCCAGGCTACATTGGTTTCTCTTTGATAAACTCCTGTAGTAAGTGATCTTAACAATTTCTTACCTGATAAAATGTAGTGTTCAACTGTCCTCTGGTGTGGGGTGCCTAAGCCTGGGGTTCCTCACCAAAGAGGATGGAAAGTTACTGCCATAACTGAGTGCCAACCATATATCCAGGGATTATTCTAGGCACTTTCTGATAATAAGGCAAGTTATTATCCCCTCCTCCAGATGAAGAAATTGGGGCATAGAGAGCTCAAGGAACTTCTCTAAGGTCACACTGCTAGCAAAGGGCAGAGCAGGGACTCAAACACGAGCAAAGTTGGCTCCATACTTGTCAGAGCACTGCCCTGGTAAGTACCTTGAGAACCCACACTCCACCACACGCTTTTTGCATTCATCTCAGCAACTACCACATCGTAAAGTATTGAGTATAAAGCACACACTTTACAGTCTAAATGACTAGTGTGTTATCTGGGCCGTCTGCAAATTCATCTTTAGGAAAAGCTTTCAGCCAAAGTCCACATGGTTCTGAAGAGCCCTCCTAAAGTTGCTATAATGTTTTATTTAATTCCATCATGAGGATTTTCATGACAAAAAATTATTCATTTGCAATAAAAATAAAATATTAGTTGTCAAATGTTTAGATTTTTATGTAAATATTGCCCAAAATACACACCAAAAAAATACTAGTAAAATACAAATCCTCCTAGGGTTTTATCTCTGAGGGAACGTTCTTTTCTACAATGCTCCCCACACCCACCTACAGCTCCAATACACACACAGAAAGCCTTTGACAGCAAAGGAAATGTCAAAGATGTCATGTCACTGACAAGATAAAATATACAATGTCCTCCAGGAACTGTAATCATTCTTAAGATCTCTATCACTAAAAGTTTGTTTTGGAAAATCTCAATACAGGTATTTGTCACAATTCTGGATTACATGTAGTTTAAGAGTAGAGAAAAAAAATGATTGCCGAGCACATCTCATCCGAAAAAATATCGTTTTTACAAGAGAAGAGTTTTTCCCATTGATCCTTTCATTCAACAAAAGTCTAATAAAGAAAGATTAATCCTAAAAGAACAAGAAAGGCTTTGAATGACTTCTCCCTGCAACTGGCTATCATCCAGGCTTTGGTGAGGTTCACAATAACTTTCCAGACACTTCGCATTTCTCTGTATGTTGCATGTGAAAACATTTCAATGAAATGGTAAAATAAAACTAAACTATGATTTTTTAGTTTAGCCCCAATTTTTGCTGACTTGATTAGCTTAAAGTATTAGCAAAAAAGGATAACAAAAGCTCTCCAGCTAATAAAACTAATTTAAAATAATGACTGCGAAGGAGGAAAACATTAGTGACCATAAAGATAAAAGTCTTATCCTATCAAAGACTATGATATGTGAATCAAATTCACCACTTACATCTTAAAGGTATTCTCCCGGAAACCTGCTGCAACCAACCACTGGCAGCAATTTCCGCTGGCAAGAAAAAGAATGAAGCCGTGATGATAAGACCACTAGGTGGCGCATCCACACTGTTTCATCTCAAAACCATATTTCTTGCTTTACTCTGGCTTTCCCGAAAAATCAGCAGTGCAAAATTTAAAATAGGTTCCTCGTTTTGCCAAGAAAACAAATAAAAACAAATTTATAAAACACATTTATAATAAAAAAAATCTTCCTGTAACTTCTACATGCAATGCTTTGGTATATAATAAGAGAAAAATATCTCACCAAACTAATTATAAATTGGTATTTTAACTCCCTCCCTCTTCGGCAATGTATCATGCCAGTGTTAAACGATATAGAATCGAGACAAATTCATTGTCATTATTTTTGATCATAAATATCTTCCAAATGTACATAATAGGAATCCTTTCTGCACCTTCCCATATAAGGTGGTTTGAGAATGAAATCTTTTCATAGAGAGTGAACCGAAGTAAACTTCTTTACTTTGTAAATATGCACTAAAGGACTCAGGAACATCACTCTAGAGACTGCACATTTCATGGAACTTGGTCTGATGCAGTAGTTTGGACTGTGTGTGTAATTGAATTAAAATAATTTCAAAAGCTCCGTGAGCAAAGGCTGTGTCTAACTAAAAAAGAAAAAAAATGCTGGCCTGTAACACTTCATGAGGTTCAGTCCATGATGGTTGACGTCAAGTAACCCTGCAGACTGGGTAGAATGGACATCATTTATTCAATTATGTTAAATAAACAGTGTAGAGGATGAAAAAGATTTTTTAAAACAGGTGTAAACTATGACCTTGTGGCACCCACAAATAATCAGCAAATTTCCAAAGACTTGGGTGATCTTATTAGATGTAAAGGGAAAGTCTGAGTTAGGGGCATTTTGTTATTTGTTTTGTATTTTGCTGGTGGGGGCATGAGGCAGGCAGTTCTGCCTATTTCTGTTTATTTGCAAAATATCAACTAAGTCTCAGGTAGTTCCAAATATAAGTAAAATTTTAAATGTATGCAGTTGCTCCTTGGCAATCTCAATCTCTCCTTTATTTCCCCAACCTGTGTCCTTCCCTGCTGTGCAGCCTCTTGTTCAGTAACACCTCCTGCTTCTGATACTCAACGGCCTTTCCCCCCTCTACACTGACCACGGCAAGGGCCTAGAATCAAACATTGCTCTTCTAAGGTAAGTATGTGCCTGTCACTTGCACATTGGTCCTTGCATCCCACCTGGTCTCCTGGTATGTTTTAATCTACTACTATTTTAGTTTAGATATGTTTAATGTGTTACATTATAACTATTTGCATAGCATCTCCTCCACCAGGCTAAAAGTTTGTCAAGCAAGAACACCAGGACTTAATATTCATATTTTACAACTCTAATTGTGAAAAGAAAAGCTTTACTTCCATTTAATGCAAGAGTTCTTCATTTTAGAGCTCAAGAAGGTTTGTATTTACATGTATATGAGCATTTTTCTAGGAAAGATGTTCATGGCTTTCATCGTATTCTTAAAGAGAATTATAACCCTAGAAATTTGGAACTAAACCATGCTAAAAAACTTGGGGTACTAGGAATCAGAAGAAAGATGTATTACTGGGTAAAGGGGCCTTTGAGGCATCCACAGAACCATTTTGGTAAGCAGCTACCTATTCTGCTTATAGGAAATGCCTCTGCATACACCCAAAATAAACATACCAGCCCCTACTAAGAAAAACAGACCAGTTGATGCAACTTTATATATTCATAAAATAAGTATTTTAAAGAAACCATAACTACAGGTAGAAGATACAGCTGTTCTACAGTAGGCTTATGTTCTGATAAACCCATTATAAATTGAAAATATTAAGTTGAAAATGCATTTAAAACACATAACCTACTGAACACCATAGCTTAGCCTAGTCCACCTTAAATATGCTCAGAACACTTAAATTAGATCACAGTGAGGCAAACTCATCTAACACAAAGCCTATTTTTAAATAAAGTGTTGAATAGCCCATATAATTTATTGAATACTGTACCGAAAGTGAAAAACAGAATGGGTGTATGGGTGCTCAAAGTAAAACTTCCGCTGCTTTTGCACTATCATAAATAAGTCGAACCATCTGAAGTCAGGAACCATTGGCATTGTGATTTCTGGAAAGTCGCGAGCTTTTAAAACTAGGTATAGAAGGTATGGGACTATCTAGAAAGTATCTGTTTCTAGCTCAGATTCTCAGTTCTGTGCTGAAGCATAGTTAATTGCCACCCTGCGTGTGCAAATACCAGCCTATTCCTCTAACACCCTGCTTCATGTAACTCTGATCCCGCAATCGACCTCTTTATTAACCACCTGTGGGTGAAGTGGTGTCCCTCTCAGCTTTGTGCCTGCTAAGTAGGACCCACCCCTGGAAAGATTTTCATAGGCTAACCTACAGTAAATTACAAAGAGCAATTTAAACGTGGGACTGTGTACTTTCTCTAAGAAGGATTTTTGGTGAGATAATAATAATAATTTGGATGAGTTATTTGACAAATGAAGATGTTAGCTCAACACAGCCCAGGCCTGTCATACTTCTGACCATTTGGCTATAAATCGAGAGTTCCCATGAGCTACTCTTCAGGCTCAACAATTTGCCAGAAGAGTTCACGGGACTCAGGAAAACAGGTTACTTACTATTACTGATTTATTATAAAGGATACCACTGAGCAACAGGCAAATGGAAGAGCTGCAGAGGGAAGGTTTGTGAGGAAGGGCACAGAACTTCACTGCTTCCTCTACCCATGCCACCATCCAGCACCTCCATATGTTCACCAACCCAGCAGCTCTCCAAACCCCATCGCAGAGGGGTTTTTAAGAAGGTTTCATTACATAGACGTAATTGATTACATCGATGGCCATTTGGTAATTAGCTCTATCTCCAGCCTCTCTCCCCGCTCTAGAGATAGGCAAGGATCCAACCTTCTAATCATGCTCAGTCTTTCTAGTGACCAGCCTTTCATGGTGAAACTATCTAGGAGCCCTGAGACACCAGTCATCTCATTAGCATACAAAGATACTCTCATCGCTCCAGAGACTCCAAGTATCTTTGATGTTCTTATGTCATGAACCAGGACCTAAAACCAAATATTATCATAAAAGTTGCTCTGTCATCTCCTTCACTCAAGATACCATAAGTGACTTAGGAGCTCTGTGCCAGGAAGTTGGAACAAAGACTAAATATATCTTTCTTATTATATCACGATGGTACACATACTTAATCAGATGATTACATGTGTAATAATAAGAGTAGTTACCAAAAGTTCCACACAAATGACATAAATCACTAAAATCTTCCAAGAGAAAATGTTGGAAGTAAATAGAAAAATTGGGGAAAAAAGAAAAAAACAGGATCATCTGGGTACCTTATTATTTCTACCTTTCTTCTTCCATATATTTTCTATTTCTCATGTTGAAAATACACTTCCACTCTCCCTTTGTCTAAACCATCAACCGAAATCAGCCTTTTAGGGAGGAGGCCGGCACCTGTGTATCAGGCTTTCAGGTTTGGACTCAGATGGTTTGGAATGGAGTTCTTCTGTCATAAAAGAGAAGACATTTGAATACACCTTTAAGAACAAGGAAATGAAAACCAAGGGAAACAATAATACATGCAAAGACTCAGTGGCATGAAGAGTTGTGTGTCAGGGAACAGCAAGTAGTTCCCAGTGGCAGGTGCACTGTGCAGGCTGGGGGCCAAGGCTACATTCAGGGCGTGCAGGGCATACCAGCCAGGGTGTACCAGCCAGGGAGGCTACATTTTATCTTAAAAGCTATAGAGCCATTATAAGATGTTCAAAAGGAGTGTGAGATCTCAAATTTGCATTCTAGAAAGATCACTTTAACAGCAGTATGGAAGTGGACCGGACAGACTGGGTGCAGGAGGAGCACTTAATGTGTGAGGTAGAGATAAAGGATCTGAAAGATAGTGAGGAAGAAGAATGTACTGATGTGACTCCCTTCACAACCATGGGGTAAAAATACAGTCCCATTTCTTATTTTCCCAATTCATTGTTTTTAAGACCCATAAGCCTATTCTAGTATCTCCCTGGAGAAGTTGCTCCTCATTCCTACCCCCAAGTTGTTCAAAAATGTCCTGGTTTGCCCTGCTTTTAAACACCAGGCTGACACACAATGGAAAGTCTGGTCATGATTGAAGATGAATCCATATTTCTAGTTGATGTGATTCTGGCAAAGCCAAAAAGAGTTGCCAACTTTGTCCACTGCTGCCATGAACCCTGGTGTTCCAGAGTCCACAGAGACGACAGTGGTGTCTCACACCTGGAACTCAGGGAACTGCTGATTTGCCTTAACTCAATATGCTGAGCAGGGCCCCGTGCTCAGCCAAAAGCCCTCCCTCATGAGCCTAAAAAAGCCCTCCTATTAAGCCTGGGTCACCACTTTAACCTCCTCTTTCCTCCATGGTGAGTTTCACTTTAGGCCCCTCAAAATCCTTTCCTTCCAACAGACCTCAACTGGGGTGATACCCATCAGAGAGGCTCTAGCAAAATTAAACCAAAAAGGAGAATGGTGTTAAGAGTTGGTTCCCTGGGCGGTGCCTGTGGCTCATCGAGTAGGGCACCGGCCCCATATACCCAAGGTGGTGGGTTGAAGCCTGGTCTCGGCCAAACTGCAAAAACAGAAAAATTAAAAAAAGAAAAACAGAAAAATAGCTGGGCATTGTGGCGGGCGCCTGTAGTCCCAGCTAGTTGGGAGGCTGAGGCAAGAGAATCGCCTAAGCCCAGGAGTTGGAGGTTGCTGTGAGCTGTGTGATGCCATGGCACTCTACTGAGGGGGATAAAGTCTACCAAAAAAAAAAAATTTGGTTCCCTTTCCTCTCAAGAAACTTCTGCCCTCTTCCCACTACCACCATCCCCCCCACAGGTAATCAGCGGTGCATACTAAAAGATATTAGGAGTGGTGACTTTTTCTGGCCACCAATTTCTTGTCAGTTTTCTCCCAGGATAATAGTTACTTATTCTTCTTACATTTGCTTAATTAATAGGGTCCAGTGAAGTGTTCAAGCAAGGGTGAATTTCCATGCCCACCTAAAGAGCAAGGGACCTGGACATTCCCCTCGATTTAGAAAAGAAAAGAAACACCAGGTACCTGTAGTCTCAGCTACTCAGGAGGCTGAGGCAGGAGGATCACCTGAGCCTAGGAGTTTGAGAAAAGCCTAAGCAACATAGTGAGACCCCATCTCGAAGAAAAAAAAATAAGAAACATATGTGAGGTGTCTAGCCTTGGTGACTAAGAAGACGGTGCTGCAACTCTTCCTGCTCTGAGGGCCATCAACAGGGCAGTGCCCACGTAAAGGAAGCCTTTGGGCAAATGGAAAAGGTGCCTCCCAGATGGAAGCAGTCCCAGGGAGGGGCCTGGCCAACGACTAGCACCCTTGGTGTAATAAGAAGCAGTACGCCAAAGAGCATGACTCGCTCCTTAGAGCACAGTGGATTTCTGGTCCTGCTTGCCCTTAGCCAATCATCTCTGGGAAGTGCACAGTGACCCCATAGCCCTGCCTCAGACTGATAAGGCTAACTGCTCTTCTCCAAGAAGTCTGGGGAATCTTTGACCTTGGCCAACAAATGAAATTCCTTTCCACAGAGTCTCATCTATTAAAGAACAGATAAGATAGAGATAGCAGAGGGATTGGATGGGTCACGCTATTTTCATGGATGTAGAGGAAGCAGTGGCCTGGAAATCAGGATCTCTCTCAACCAATTTGATTTCTTCCTAGCTCCACTCTGAAAGGAGAACGTGTCTGTGTGACTCTCACCCACTCTGAGTAGCCAATTCTCAAGAGGACAGTCATCAGCATGTCTCCTTCACCATTCTTTCAAGAAGCTTAAACCTCTGTGAGATACTAGATGATTGACTGATAGATAGATAGATAGATAGGTAGATAGATAGATAGACAGATAGACGATTTGTTTTTAGTAATCTAGAATAGCAATTACTTGCCAAAGAGAGAAAAAAATTTTCTGTTCTATGTCAATAAAATGTAAAATTTTGTAGATTTTGCCTACAAGTGATTCTCTTTAAGTGCTGCAAATTATGGTGATTTTCCCCAAAGTCTCACAGAAATATAAAGATTGCTGCTAGGAAAAGATAATTGTATTAGGAACTTTATAAGTATGTAAGCTTAACAGTAGGGGAGAACCTCCAGTCAACAAGCAGTGTGAGGTGAAAGGAAAGAGCCCCCCAAGGGGAGAAGAGACTTAGGTTCCAGCACCTTCTGAACTACCCACTGTGTGGCCTACAGAAACCAGCTCACATTAATCCCTAAATTACCCACGTTGGGGGTTATTTAAACACCAAACAAAATAGTTTGCATGGGAAGTGCTCTACAAATATAAACCATTATTCATCTGTATTATAATTATGTTCCCACAAATTGTGTTTATCATTTCACAGCCCACAAGTACTTAGACATCATTTTACAAATTTTAAAAGGCCATTATAAAGTTTGGAATTATACTCTGGCGAGAGGAAAATACAGAGCTTTTTA
This sequence comes from Perodicticus potto, assembly GCA_963574655.1. NCBI lineage: Eukaryota > Metazoa > Chordata > Mammalia > Primates > Lorisidae > Perodicticus > Perodicticus potto. The sequence goes on from CAUYRH010149118.1 coordinate 9,261, forward strand.
GGGAAAAAAAAATAACTCATCGTCAGCATCTTCAACTCTACGTCCTGACTAAATGGTTTAATCCCATCACATAACACAGCAAAGCCTGTTATCCTACAAAAGGACACTGCTAAACCCTCAATTTAATGACTAGTTACAACTGATTAAAGTAAGGATACTTATAATTTAGTGTGTAAGAATGTATGCTGAAATATAATTAGTGCTTATGAATTCAAGCAGGATGCATTAGGCTAATTCATGGAATGCTTTTTAGAGAGAAGACCCTAAGTTTAAAAAAAAGAAAGGAAAGAAAATAAGGGTGAAAAAAGAATGATCCTGTGTTTGCACAGCAGCTAAGCCGCTTAATGTTCCTCTAATGGATCTGAATGGGAAGAAAGGGGAGAAGAGAAGCAAAGCCCTCTCCCTGGCGTCAGCCCACACTATGCCTGCCTGGCACTGCAGCCCTGGAAACCTGGGTACAGCAGAAGGGGCCGGGCTGCGTGCCCTCCGCTCACTTCCCAGCTTAATTTATATGGTAATTAGAGCTCTGCTGCCAGAAGGGAGAGCATCTGCCAAAAGTAAAGTCCTCACAATAACAAATCTGACAAACGCTGTGATGCCATCAAAGTGCTGACTAAGAAATCTCTTTCATCTCCTTTTGAAGCCATAAAGTGCATTCATGTTATTACTAGCCGGGACTTTCTAACAGTCTTGCACTGACAGCAATTATTTAACACATGCACAAAACAATAGAGTCTCACACCACTTAATAAACCTTTGAGCTCTGTGACTTCCAGTGTTCTCACTGGCTGGATTTTATGGTCTGGTGGCTTCTGAACCGTCAAGTACACAAGACACAAAGACAGTATAAAAATGATCTGAAATAACCATTTTCTTCTGTGCCCTTGCGGATCTATTTAATGACTGAGGGATGCTCCATTATCATGGGCCAATTAAACCATTTGTCTGCTCACCTTATTCTCTGTACTTAACCACTACAGTGAATCTCTGTGAAGGAATCAAGCTGAACACAGGGTTGTTGATCTAGCTCTACCTCTCATCCTTCAAAACATCTGCCAGGGTAAGAGTTGAGTATTTTAACAGTTGACGTAAGGTAGAATTATATTATTACCTTACTCAGGAAACAAATTCATTGCAATACTCTATTTGGATAGAAATTCCCCTAAGGCCTGAAATAGAACAGCACGTACAAAGAGGACAATCAAGAGTACTGCATCTAACTGAGGGCTGTAAGCTAATGGCAGTGATAGAGGCCGTAGCATTTACAGAACTCTCTGGAGGGTCAGGAGATGTGGGTTACAGGCAAGTCACCAAAGCCCTGTGTCTTGGTATCCTCACCTGTAATGACAGAGCTAATGACAGCTATGCCACTCACCTCCAAAACTATGGGAACACAATGGCCTAGATTTTAAATGTTCGCATCATAAAAAAATGATAAAGAGGTAAGGTGATGGATATGTTAATTACTCTTTCTGCAAGAATACATACGAGTACATCGAAACATCACATCGTACCCCATGAATGTTTACAGTTCTCGTTTGCCAAATAAATAATTTTTTAAACTGCAGGAACAGCACTGTGCAAACTAAATAAATGGAATAATTATTCTCTGCAAATAACATCAAGTGTTTTTTTTGGGTGGGGTGGTCATGGATTCAAGATTTTGCTATGTAGCCATCTTGGCCATGGAAGCCTTGAAATTACCTTCACCTGTTGTGAGTTTCCACCAGCAACTCCCTAACCCAATATCAAGAACACAGAAATTGGGCCAGGTGCAGTAGCTCATGCCTATAACCCTAACCCTTTGGGAGACAGAACTAGGAGGATCACTTGGGATCAGGAGTTCAAGACCAGCCTGAGCAAAACTAAAACTTTTTAAAAAATAGAAAAATTAAGTGGGTGTGGGTGTACACCTGTAGTCTAAGCTACTCAGGAGACTGAAGCAGGAGGATCCCTTGAGCCCAGGAGCTAGAGGTTGCTGTGATCTATGATGACTCACTGCTCTGTAGCCTAGGCAACAGAATAAGACCCTGTCTCAGAAAAACAAAGAAAGGAAAGAAAGGGAAGAAAGAAGGAAAGAATGAAGGAAAAAAGGAAGAAAGGGAGGGAGGGAGGGATATCAAAGTTTTAAGAATTATGAAATTTGTCTAAAAGGAATCTATAGCTTAAAATAGATGGATGAAAAACAATGAGCATTATAAAAAAGTCTACTTTATAAAAATCCAAATTACATATACAAAATTCTCAGTACATAGGTTGATATCTTTCTATGCATTTATGTGCAAAGTTTGAGTTATATCATGATCCATTTTTAAAAAGGTAAAAATAGGCTTGGCACCTGTGGCTCAAGCGGCTAAGGCACCAGCCACATACACCTGAGCTGGTGAGTTCAAATCCAACCCAGGCCCACCAAACAACAATGACAGCTGCAACCAAAAAGTAGCCAGGCATTGTAGCAGGCGCCTGTAGTCCCAGCTACTTAGGAGGCAGAGGCAGAGTGACAGCTTGAGGCTCTGTCTCAAAAAAAAAAGGTAAAAACATACCTAAGTTAGGGACTTCTGAAAAATCAGAGTCACACAGTCTCTCTTACTTAGCCCATTTATTTACTCATAAGTTGGTTACAGAGATGCACTGCCAGTAGGGTTTACATTTCCCCAGCCAAGAGAGTCATAGACTGACAGGGTTTCAGAGCTCAGTCTTGCTTGTATGTGGGTTGTACTTCTCAAATTTTGGCACATGTCTGTATTTTACTAATTTTCTCAACTACATGCAATAGCTGGACCATGCCCACCATTTTGAAAAGGTACCAGCTGTCGACCAGGGTTAGTCCTTGACCTCTAATCAGGATACACTTCCAGTCATTGCCCTTGGTGACAATCCCCATCCACATCCTTGCCGTACCCAGTACCCAGCTGTTCCTCTTCTGCTCGTCTCACTCTACTTCTCAAGCTCTGCCTATAAAGTTTTCTTTCCTATTTGACTAAGTGTCACATCCTACCTTCCATACCTTATCCTTCAATCCCTATAAATTATTGTCTATATGCTCCTATGAAGTACATTTGTCTTAGGTCCTCTATTAATTTTAAAATCTTAGAGATGCAGATTTAATGTTAATATTTTTCACAGATTCAATGTTACCATGTTATTTAGATTTTCCACACTATGGAAAGCCCTGTTTTAACAGATACTTAAATCTCAATATACCAGTAGGAGTCCACTGAACACCAGACTCTAGTAGCTGGCTAAGAAAATTTTCCCAAGTATAATCTTAGGCCATTGCTGTTGATTCTGTATGTTTCCATATAATTTAGAGATAGAGTAAATTAAAATAAAAAGAGCAAGTTTACTACTTCACAGTTAGCATTAAATTTAAATATTAAAAGCAGAATCACTCAAGAAAGAATTACATTCTTGTATGTGTTTAATTGTGACTGCTTATCTAAACCTGAGAGCTCAAGAAATGTAGCTAAGAAGAGATTAGCAGCAAACTTCAAAGCTAGTAGCAGGCATTTTAGAAAAAACGTAATTAGATGGTTATTTCCTTGACATTACATACTCAAAACATACTCTAGAGATGATGCAGGGCTTACATATGAAAGTATATAAATATTTTTGATGGATCATTTCAAGACACACAAAGCAAGCTGCAACACACAACATATATTTCTCATAAATGGCCCCATATGAAAATAAGAGAAAAACAGCACCTTGCAGAAGTTTTCAATATTTGCAAACAGTAAATAGAATTAACATTTTGGAAATAGTTGAATCTGTAATGTGACAAAGTGTATATGTGCTAAAGATGGTTTTTTAATAGAAAAAGATAAAAAGACCTTAATTTTAAAAAACTGACAAAGATATAAAAAAGCGATTCACCAAACAATACATAAAAACTGCCAATAAACATTTGAAAACATGTCCAAATTCACTGGTAACAAGAAAATACAAATTAAAGCAATGACACCATTTTTGCATTAGCAAAAGGAATACTAACACTATAGGCATCAAAATATCACTCTGGGGCACTTAGTGCAAGTATAAATTAAATACCATTTCAGGAGGACGATTTGGCCACACACAGACAAACTCTCTGCTCGTATGTATACACTCTCAGCAATTCCACTTAAGAATATATCCAGTGAAATAATTAAACACATTCATACACAATTATGTCCACTACATCATGATTTATAATAAGAAAAATACTGAACATAACTGAAAATGAAAAAGGAGAGGACTCATTCAACAGACACACTTATAGTAGCATGCTATTAAAAATAATGAGGTGTCTCTATAGGGTACTTTATTAGCATAGGAATGTGTATCGTTAAGTGAAAGAATACACTATAAAAGGTATGTGGATTCTGGCTTTGTCAAAAGACAAAGCAACAAGGAAGGGGAGGGGAAGGAGGCGGGAGGAGAGGGGAGGGTGCGGGAGTGGGTGTGTTACGGGGATGAAGAGCTGTGAGTACGTGGGGAGCGCGTGAATCGGAAAACACCAGGCAGGATAATGGCCAACGGGTGTCTGGGTAATTTTTCTTTTCTTCATTATATTTTTCTGGGTTGCCTAAATTCTCTAAAAAGCCATATTCACTATGAAAATAAGCTGAAGTCATAATCATGTTTGCATAACCACTTTACAAAGAGAGATCCTTCAACGAATTCTCCTTCCGCATCTTCCGAGTCAGTCATCTGCTATTTCCAGTTGGACACAAGGGAACTTTCTGTATTCACAAAACATGTTTCTACATATACCAAAGAAACAAACCTAAAACTTGCTGTATGTCTGCAGAGATCCTTTAAAAACATTCTCTAGTGCTCCTAGTGGGAAGTGCTTCAAAGGAGGCAAGTCTGAAACTTCACGCCATGTGTCTGATGCCGGCTGACCAAAAGGAATAAAGAGGTAAAAATATTCTTTTCTAGAATATTTCATTTACTAAATGACTTTGGATAAATAATAATCACATTCACAAATAGTGCCCACACAGACCACTGAGATATTTAACTTCAGGAATCAAATACAAAGAATTGATATCAAGCTCAAGAGTTACAAAAAATAAAATAGGACACCGTTTCCTTTCTATTCCCCAAATTTGTCTTCTCTCATCTCTCCCCATTTAAGGAAGGAAAAAGCCTGTAATAGCAGAATGGTAAAACAAGGTAAGAACATTCCCATCGTGTTAGACATATTGTCAATAATTCTCAAATGACGCTTTCCCCACTTCTTCATATACCCGAGATAAAATTGAGAGTGTTCGTTCTTATTTTTCCAAGATTACACATGTGGTCTCAATAAATTTTGATCTCAATATTTATTTCTTAGCCATCACTTTTAGATCTAACAACCCACATCTGACTCACTTTAAAGCTACACACATTTTCATGGCCCTAATTCTCACCACTTTAGATACTCCAAGAAATTTACTAATCTCTATTTTTTCAACAACCCTGGAAAATAGAATTTTGGTGAAAGTGTCACTTTTCAAAAAATAAACCAACGTATCTATATACTACATAAGTCACTTTCTTCTTTGGAACTGCCCTGTGCTAGTCACCAGTCACATGTGGCCATGGAGCCCTTGAAAAGACACGCCATATGTGTATAAAACATGCTGGATTTCAAAGATACAATATGAATATATAAGATTTAATTTATACTTTTTATATTAATTACATGTGACAATGATTGGATATATTGGGTTAACGATAACGTCACCTGTTTCTTTTCACCTTTTTAATGTGATTATAAGATTTAAAAATTCTTATGTGGTTTGAATTGTATTTCTATTCACTAGAATGCTAGTTCATTGTGTCAGGATTCTCATTACCATTTCTCAAACTACAAATACTCAGTGTTCTCTTTAAATACTGATTCTTCCTCACTGGCATTCCACAGGAGATTTGCTCCCTCCACAACCCTCTGCACAACACCTCCCATTGATTTCCTCGCTCACTTCACAAATGACTTCCGTGCCTACTGGAAGCTCCAGATGCACTCTGAGGGCTCTCGGCTCCTCGGGCAGGGTTTTCCGCCATGGCGTTCTGCCCCTCTGTGCCAGACACACTTGAGAAATGGAGGGCACTCTTCATCTGCTCCTGATGGTGGAAGGTGTAACTCTGAATTTGGGGCTTAAAATCGCTTCCCATAGTGCAAACACACTGAGATGCCATGGCAATTTCCCAGCAAACTTCATCAATTCCCTGAATTCCTCCCGTGCACCTGCCAGGATGTGGGCTACTCTACCAGCTAGAACTACTTCCATAAACGAAACCTAACAAGCTGCTGGGAATAAGTGTAGTTGGTTTATTTTTCTAACCCTGGCACATGGCTGTCCTAGAGTTTTACCAGTAAGGCAGAATGGTAAATGGGGTAAGCCATTAGTAATGTCTACCACAGTTCTATTTTTACAAGTATTCTTGAAATTCTGTTAAAAAGCCAGGAATAAATGTCTAGAGAGAAGGAGATTACAGAAAAATCCAACTCTACAGTCTTAATGCTGGACACAAAGTTGGCAGAATGAAGCTTTGAGAATATAATGTCTAATATGTGAATCATTTATTTTTACTGAACTTGTATTTGTTTGAACAGTTCTTATAGCAACTTTCAGCATGAAGTTTTGTTGACAGCAAAAATATAATCAACCTGTCAATAATAATTTTTCCAAAAGTTCAGTTCAAACAGCTGCCCAGAAAATTTTATCAGCCAGTAACAGGCTGCTATTCAATATGGCTCCATTCTACTTATTTTATTTCCCTCTATTCCCTCCCACCCAAACTGGACAGAAGCAGGCCCTCTGTCCTGCTTCTATTAAAACTATTAAAAAGAGTTTTTCCCAAGTCACTTGCAAAATGCCAATGTCACCAATCTGCTCTAATAGCAAATTCAGCATTCCACTCGAATTTAGGAAGCATTGTTGTTAATAAGTGCCACTGTCTTTGCCCTTTTTGCTTTTCAGTCACTTTCACTAGAAGACATTTTTTATTTGAAAAGACCCAGAAACACAGCTTTCACCACCTCACAGACGTTGGGGCCCTTGCCAAGGCAAGTGGAGGACAGGCAAGCTATACGGGCTCTGACTACTCCACCCTCAGCTCCGAGCACTCACTCACTCCCCGAGCAGGTCATTCCCAAACAAAAACCTGTGCAAGCCTGACCTGAATTCCTGTTTCAGCAAAATTCAACTTTTTGGAATGTCATGTATCTTTATGTACTTAACAGAAAGCCAAAATTTTATATGATTAATCCATAAATGCTATTGATCTTTCTGTTCCCGAAAATGGCCCAAGCTTTCCCAAATTTGGTCCTTTTCCACAGTGTTTTCTTTCTATAAAGCCCACACCACCTCCACCAAGGAAAACCCTACTCATTCCTCAGGGCTAAACTCAGACTTTGCACTTTCCAGAGCCTTTCCAGAGCTCTCTACTGTAACTGTTCTCTATTTTGAACGAATTCTCCACTCTCTTTGTGCTTCTCTCATCACATTTGTCTCGTTCTGCCTTGCCTCTCCCACTAGATCAACAGCTTGACTCCACATTTTCAGCATAGAGTTTTATACGAAGTATAAATGTGTTTGGGTTGAATTAAATATAGGTTTATCTTTATCTGTTTGACAGAACAATTAAAAGTAATCTTGCAACATCATTGACAATGATGGTTTTTTTAATCTGGTCATGAATTATGACTCTCAAGATAATAATCAGTTCATTGATTTACATTTTGAGGTCCAGAGAAAACTATTACAAATATCTGAAGGGCTATCCCATGGCTTTGAGCAGAGAGGAAAGTGTTTAGAGCAGGCATTCACTATGCAGCCCATTGGTCCGCATATAAACTCAGCAGCAGAATCTAGCAGTTCTAGGTAACAAAGATTCTTGAACATCTGCAATGGATAAATAGAATTTGCAAGCCCAATAACTAGAACAAAAAAATTTTGTACCATTCCCAGTGGAGTTCCCATTTAAACCATAACTTTAAATGGCAAGAAGTTTTAGAATAACTGGGACATTTCAATAGTTGGTGATGAAAGCAGTTGAAACCAGAGATATGTCTGAAAATTGAGGTTATGTGATTATAATATTCACATCTGCTTTTGATTCCAATGTGAGCTTAATTTCTAACAAGAATCATCACAAACACAAAATAATGATTTGTTGCTGATAAACAGTACACATGCAGAGAACTGTGGAAAAAGAGCTTTGGTTTCTATTAGGCTGAACTTTACAAAATTGCCAATACATTTTTTTTCTTTTTTTTGGACCTATGAAAAGAGCAATTACAGGAGAAGAAGCAAGATGGCGGCCAAGTAACAGCTTCCTTGCAACTGGACATGGTGAGACTGGGGAGAGAAGACTTCAGGCATCTCTGGCTGGCAGGATCTGCCAAGAAACATCCCTTTGGGGACACAGGTAGACAGTGTAAGACTTCTAGACCCCATGAGGAAGGCAAAGGCAGTGGAGAACTGGCAAGTGGTTGTGTGTGTTT
>CAUYRH010149120.1:0-14087 GCA_963574655.1 Perodicticus potto
ATATAATAACTGAGAAAATGCCAAGAAGGCTATGTTAATCAGTTTGATGAAAATAGTTCAGATTGTATATGAAACCAGCACATTGTACCCCTTGATTGCACTATTGTACACAGCTATGATTTAATAATAAAGACAATAAAAAGAATGTTCATTGTTTGAAATGGTAAATTAAAGCATGATTTGAACACTGTATGTGGGTGTGTATGTATTCCTTAAGAAAATAAAATTTCTTTTAGAGTGAAATAGGGAAATTAATATTGGAATAAAGGAATTGCTGTGATTATTAAATAAGAAGTTGCTGAGGGAAGTTGAAAATGTATTGATGATGTTCCTCATATGCTAAAGTTGCCTGTACCTGTAATAGAGTATTTTCAATATTCTCACAACGTCCTAACTCCAATGGCTGCCTTTCTCTGTCTCTCTCTCGCAGGGTTTTGTCCTGCAGGATAATAAACTGCAAGAAGTTCTCTATTGGATATATGAATAATTAATACTCGGGGTGCCACCGTCTGCCATTTAGGGAATGGGAACTGGTATATCAATGACCTAGGCTTCAGCTCTCTGGTCCTGTAAGTCTGATCCTACACCAGAACATTTCTCAATAGCATTTGAGTTTCATTTGCCCCCAGAGGTATAACTAACATACACTGTACAACCTTTCTTCTATGGTCCATCGTTTTACCCACTCCCTCTTTTGTAAATTGCTGGAATCACCTCACAGTTGAAATATCTGCACTGAAAACCTGAACTCAGTGTCTGCTTTTGGGAAAACTCAGATTAAAATCAAACAGTTTTTCCTTCTTATCCTCTCATTCTCATAATACCTTTTCAGATATTTGATTTAGTATTTTGTTATCACTGATTCACATGTTGATCTCCCCTACAAAAATTTGAACGTAATTGTAAACATGAAAACACGATTTTATACAACATTCTAACCTGAATACTCCTTACATGAGTAAATGGCTGTAGAGCAAATGAATGAAAGTGTGGAAATCTAATATCCATGAGCTATTCTATGAATTATTGACTATTTTTCTGACTGATAGGGCGTTAAGTCAGATGACAATAGCAGATGGTAATTTCCATATCCTCTAAAAATTTAAAGCCTCCTTATTAGAGACAAGATTTCAAAACACCGACCTGTCCTCTTTCCCCAAAGGGGAAACTAAAGTAGACAATACTGACCCATTCCAGTAGCAAAAATATTTGACCACCACAGTGAGGTGCCAGTAAATAAGATGGCATATTAGGCTAAAGATTTAAAGTGCATCTGGGCAAGTCTGGGAAAATGAGATCAGATACTTTACGTACTGATTTTTCTGCTCTAGGAACAAATCCTCCATTTTTAGGCACTTCTTTCCATCTGAAATAGTTGTTTAACAAGTTGGAACTGACAGTATACAAAATGTTTTACTGCCATGTGTCAGGTAGTTTGATACATTTCATGCCTGAATAAATGCAAAATGAAATTTTAACTGAGGGTGCTGGTATATCAAATGGCTTTTCATAGATCTGGGAAAAAGGGTTACGTCTCCCATGGAGAAACTCATGGAGACAATTTGTCCGATTCATAATTTAATTGCCAGAATAAAGTCAAATGTACATAAGCTCAGGCATACTAATGAATAAGAAGCATTATTGGCTTTTACTCTGCCTACTGAATTGTCTAGTATTTGTTGAGTGAAGCAAACAGATCGCTGTTGATCCAAATATTACCCCAAGGTGTTATAAAAGCTGTAACTTGAAGATTAACATTGATTGGCCTTTTACAAAATGCTATCTAAATGACAATAATTCTTGAGCAACATGGTTTCCCCAAGAAGACATGTCCTGAAAAGATTTGTTAAAATTTTCTAATAAATTTCTTCAAATTTGAATGTACTATAAAATAAATCTGGCTTTTGAACCATATTTTAACAATTGATTCCAGGAGTGTCCGACCTTTTGGCTTCTCTGCACCACGTTGGAAAAAAAAGTTGTCATGGGACAAACATTAAATGCACACACACTAATGAACGCTAATGGGCACCAAAAAATTGTGTGATGTTTGCCTCCACAGATAAGCACAAATGTCCTCATATAATCCACATAATTTTTCTTTTGACAAAATAACTTCATTTGCCACTCCCCCTTTCTTAGAAAGGTATCATCTACTATATTTATTTATCAAAGAAAGCTGACTTTATTTTTATTAATTAATAAAATTAATTAATTAGTTAATATAAATATTAAGGCCAACTAATACCTTCATTTCACATTGAAGTTTACTTTTTGTAAAATTATTCAGTATACTTGTAGCTTAAAAAAAAGCACGTGGGTGGTGCCTGTGGCTCAAAAGAGTAGGGCGCCGGCCCCATATGCCAGAGGTGGAGGGTTCAAACCCAGCCCTGGCCAAAAACTGCAAAAAATAAAAAATAAATTTAAAAAAGCACACATTTTATGTTTTGGTTGGTCTATGTGGTCTAGTTGTGGGAAAAATGCATAATGTTATTTTTACAACAACAGGTCATAAATTCCCCAAACAATACGTAAGTGGAATAGGCCAAGCACAGAAAGACAAATCTCACATCTTCTCATTCATATGTGGGAGCTAAATATTAAAATCAATTGATCTCAAGGAGACAGAGAGTAGAATGGTGATAGTTACCAGAGGCTGGGAAGGCTAGTGGAGAGTAGAGGGGTGGGATAAAGTGGAGATGATTAATAGGGGCAAAAATGTTTAGATAGAATAAACAATATTTGATAGCATAACACAAATTGTATTTATGAGAGAATTTTGATGTTACTAATATTTTTGTAGGTTGTTTGAGAAGGGCAAAGGCAGATTACGTTTTGAAGCTATCATTTACTTATTCTGTATTATAAATTGTACTAGTATTGACGGAATACTCTAGGGGTTTCCAAAATCAGATTATTGATATTTTCCTCCAAAAGGACCTTTCTGGATGACAGAGAAAGACGGAAGAGTAGAGCCGTGTCTGCACATCCACATACCTGCATTCAAACTGGGGTATGGGGACAATATGACAGTGGACGTTTACTTGGGCATCAGACTATGACAGAGCCAAGAGAAGACAAGAAGGAATACACATGTTGGTAATGCATGTTTTTTACTCTCATCCTAAATTTTTACTAAAGCATTTTAGGTATAGTTACTTAGCAATTACATAGCAACCTAATAAGTCAGCTGTTACATAGATGGTAAAAATGGTTAAAAAAAAAAGACATGGTACAGTCTTGAATTATTGTGTGAGTGTGTTGGTGTCTGTGTGAATCTAGGTGTCTGGGCACACATACCCACTTGTATTCTGAGATTATTAATTTTAGTGTTTTTATTTGTTTGTTTGTTTTCCATAGTGATTGGAAGATTCAAAAGTTACAGGCCCAAACGTTTTAAGAAAATAAATTTCAATACTTTCCATGACCTGGAAATATGGACATTTATTGAATGAAGGGGAAAAAGATTATGTGACAATTTTTAAGGTTTATCTGAGGTTTGGTCTTATTTTTCTTTTTGGTAGGATTTCATTTGGATGCATTGTTTGGTCAGTATTAATTCAAGAAGTCTCTGTGTGAGTGTGTGTGCATGCACACACATGCTGTGTGTGTGTCATGACAATATTACACTCTAAGGGACAAGCAACATAGTCCTTATCTTCATGATGCTTATATTACAGTATTTATTTTTAAATGGGGGGGTCATGAGATAACAAAAAATAAAAACAAGATAAGCATAAAAAATTCAGACAATGTTAAGTGATATAAAACATTTAACAACCCTATACACACACACACACACACACACACATATAAATATATAGACATATACATATATATATTTAGAGACAGAGTCTCACTTTGTCACCTTCAGTAGAATGCTGTCATGTCACAGCTCACAGCAACCTCCAGCTCTTGGGCTTAGGTGATTCTCTTGCCTCAGCCTCCCAAATAGCTGGGACTACAGGCCGCCACAATGCCTGGCTATTTTTGGTTGCAGTTTGGCCGGGCTGAGTTTGAACCCAACACCCTCGGAATATGGAGCCGTCACCCTACTCACTGAGTCACAGGCACTGCCCAACAATCTAATATTTGAATGACTGAATTTTGGGGGGCTGGTCAGTGGGGGCAAGAGGATATCTGTAAGTGATTCAGATATACAGGTCTATTGATATTATAGACCTAACATTTGGATGTTGAAGTTAAGTCATATGGATGAATCCTCAGGGCCTGAGAAGATTTCTGAACAGCTGAGCGTGAAGAAAGGGAAATGGGCTAGTCTGAGAGCCACAGATGGTGGGAAAGAAAGGTCCCAGAAAATCAGGAAATAACATTCCCAGATTGGGGAAGAAATTAAAAAAAGTATGCCCAGATCAAGAGAATGCACTTACAGTGCCATTACCTTTTTCAAGTAAACCATTTTTTTAAACAATGAGCCATGGATACCGTCTAGTTATCTTTCAGTTAAGTAAATTGATTTCTGCTTGTTTGCATTCTAGAATGTGAAATTAATTAAAACATTTACTTTACTGAAAAGCTCTCCAGAGTCATAACAGAGAAAAAAAGGAAAAGAAAAGAAAAGATACATATGCTTGTTACAAATTACAAATTACAAACTGCAGCACAACAGAGACGTCTATTAAGAGTTGGACTAGAGTTTTATCCCCTGAATTACGGTATCCAATACAGTAAGCAAAGACAAAATACTCAAAGAAGATTGCTTTGGGCCAAGAGACGTTTATAAACATTGAGACAGTAAATAGAACATCTTCAGTAAAGTCATTGTTCCTATTTTCGTCTCCTTCATTGTTATTCTTATAACAATGGTTTAATATTTACAACTTTTTTTTTTACTTTTAACAACAGATTAAAAAAAAAATCTACCAGGTTACTGACACTTTGTGCTACTGTCACCAAAGGTGAAATCAATGCATTGCATACTTGCAAATTCAGCCCTTGGTATTAGTACATGGTAAATAAAATAATAATCAGAGGTTTAAGATATTAAACATGTTTATTTTCTAAACTAACAAGGCATGTGCAAGAGAAGACTGAAAATGTGATTCTAATTTTAAAATGCATTTTTAAATAAACTTGTTTATTGAAGTATATCTAACATCCAGAAAATCTGAACAAATTACTCTGTATCTTGATGAATATTGCAAAATGAACACAGCTGTGACTCACCACTCAGATCAAGAAATAGGACTTAACTGGTACTGCGGAAGCCTCATAATGCTTCCTCCAGTCACCAAGCTGAGTCTCAGCCCAAAGGGCTAACATTGAATCAGACTTCTGTGTGTATATGTATGTACGTGTATGTAGGTGTGTGTGGGGGTGTCCTATTAAGGGAATTCTATTATTGAAATCACAAAGCATGATTCTTTTGCGTCTATTTTATTTTTCTCAATATCATGTTTGAAGGACTTTTGCTTGCTATAATATCTCCAGCCTTTCTTTGGGAATCTAGAAGAATGTTAAAGGCTAATGCAACTCTATATACGGCCCTCAAGTACCACAAAGAAAATGAAGGAGATGAAAATCTCCAAATAATGAGGAACATGTTCTAATTTATACTTTTATTTATTGTAGCATTTAGAAGCAGGTGTATTAATAACTGTAGACCCAAATTTGAACTGTGTCTCTGCCACTTGGTTGACCTGCATCATGTGTAAAAATAAATAAATTGTTTCAATAGCAATTTTCTAACCTCTAAAATAGACAGAAAATTATGTTTATTATAATTTGTCTGATGAGGTCCTACTCTCATTGCAAGGTTTTTGTTTGTTTATTTTTGTTTTTCGAGACAGCGTCTCAAGTTATCGCCCTAAGTAGAGTGCATCCAACTCTTGGGCTCACCTGATCCTCTTGCCTCAGTTTTTCTATTTTTAGAAGAGACAGGCTCTTGCTTTTCTCAGGTTGGTCTCCAATTTGTGAGCTCAAGCAATCCATCCGCCTCTGCCTCCCAGAGTGCTAGGATTACAGGCATGAGCCACCGCGCCCAGCCCCTAAGTTTTCTTTTTTAAAAAAGGATTACATGGGATCATGCATTTTAAGGTAAGAGCATAGTGTTGTTAATAGACAATACAAACTTAAATTGGCAAAAGCGTTAACAGACCCCATGTTCTGGTACACCCACATTTGTAATGTGCCTCCTGAGCCTCATTGTGTTATTTAACTAGCATTTCTGAATTTCACACCCTCCAGGACTATGCCCTGCTGTATTCTACAATAAAGTTCCTGGGAATTGTTTACACCAATATCAAGCAAAGCATCAAACTGTAAGTATCATTCAGACACTTTATCAAAATTTAAGACTTTGTAAATAGAGTGGTGGTAGGAAAAATTAGAATTTAGAATTCTGAGTTGCAATTAACACATAAGTTATCTCATGACGTATTGACTTAAATGAATACAAATTCTTCTACAGTAGAACCTCTGTAGTTGACCACCGCCTACATTGACCACCTCTTTAAGTTGACCTAATTTTAGTAGACCAGACATGCACCACATGTACGTATCAGAACAGTAGGCCTAATTCCTTATGTTGACCACCTCTCTGCCCTTGTGGTCAACTTACAGAGGTTTTATATATTATTGTTCACAGATTTCATGCATAGTAATTTATGAAAGGCTGTGCTTGGTGGTTCTGAGTAAGCATATCTGCTGTAATTACGGTCAGATGGGGATGATCACCTGCTCAGAGCAGCCAGGGGCTGGATGGGCACATTTTCCTCTTCGTGTAGTCTTAAAATGCAATGTGATCGTGGAACATGGAGTAGTTTGAACTTCCTCACAATGCAGTGACCTGAGAATAGTCAGAATGCTTACATAAAAAGTTAAAATAACTGAGGATCAGCTCGACAACACCTGGGAAAAAAGTGGGAGCTGCGTTGTATTTCTGACCTAACTTTATGCAACTCCGCTTCATCACAAGGGTCTTGGTTAAAACCTCACAAATAGCCACAGCTTTAAGGGGAAGGGAGTGACATGGATCCCATTTCTCAAAAGTAGAAGTGTCAACAAATGTGTCTACTTTTTTTATTTTTATTTTTTGCTTTTTTTCATTAAATCATAAAGAGGTAGATCATGTGTACATTAACGCATTTATAGTGTCTATGTTTTTTAAACTCGCACCACATTGAGAACTTATTCTCCATCACTTTCATGCATCAGACTCTGGTTCATTGCCAGAAAAAGAAGGTTGCAAAATAAGCTACTCAATCTAAAGCAAGTAACACAGAGCCTAATATGTAATGATTTCTACATAAAGTACAGCTACTAGTAAAAATAAAAATGGTATATTTAATATATATAGATAGTTGTTTTTTTACTAGAAAAAGCAGAGGAATTTTCAAGTGGAAATATATGAATAGGGTTCTAGTTATTATTATGTAATTATTTTTCCCCCCTTGCTCATAAAAGGAGAGGGTTATTCATAATGATCTTGAGGTCTCCATCAAGTTCTTTCATTTTTGTTTTAGTTTTTATGCAACAGATCAAGAATCAACTACTTGAGAAATGAGTTAAGATGCATTAGTACCTTAAATTCAGTGTGTAAAATGAAAGGATGTTTAAAGGGATCTCAGAGAGCAGGGTAGAGATCAAGAGCAGGTGAGAGAACATTAATGGCTTTAAATTCTCGCTTTCCCTTAATGTTATACATCGGACCTTATGTCTTTCAAGTGTCTTTAGGCAACAATTAGTCGAGAGGATTCAGCTCAATTTGAGCACCATTTGAGCCCAAGTCCATAGCAGAAAATGCAAATTGACAGCCCTAAAAAGAAATGTTCAATAACATTAAAGCCCTACTTTGTAAATATTTTAATTAGGTGAAACAGAAGAGAAAAGACCGAATCAATAGACATATCTTCTTTGAAACAACATGAAACACAAAGTAAAACAAAATGAAAAGATTGTGTGATGCCACGGCACTCCACCGAGGGCCATAAAGTGAGACTCTGTCTCTACAAAAAAAAAAACCCAAAACAAAAAAAAATAAAACAAAATGAAAAGTCAGTGGAGAGGTTGGGGAGAAAATACTTGGAGACTGTGATTTCTTTTATAAACTTGTTCTTTACCTTTCACTGCTATGAGATTTAAAGCTCCATAAATGTAGTTGTCTTTTATTATGTATATACACATACCTATAGTGTATATATAATTATATAAAATAAATTATATACATAATACATACTATACTGTGTAAAAGTATTTGCATATAACAGATTATACAAATATAATAAAATGATAAAAATAATATATTATATTATATTAAAATATTATATATAATGATATATTATTATTATATAATTTACAAATAAATTGTATCATAATACATTTACATAATAATACATTTTATTTTGGAACATATTTAATCATATTATAAATATGCAAACATTTTATTTAAATAATCATAATAAATACTAGTATCTGAAAATAAGTAAATAAATAGCAAATAATAAATAATTATAAACAAATGGAGATATCTTGGCTTAATTAAATGAAATTCATATACTATATCAGCGCAAGTGTATAATTCAGTGTTCCATTTTTTTTCAGTATGTTCAGTTGTACAATCATTATCACATCAATTTTAGAACATTTTCATTACCCTATAAAGAAACTCCATACACACTTAAATAATCCTACTGTGTTGTCTCCTAAATTCCCAGTCATGAGGAGCCATTATTATAATTTCCATCTTCATGGATTTGTGAGGCCATTTTATATAAATGGTATTTTATAATACATGGTCTTTTGTGCTTGGTTTCTTTCTTTCACTTAGTATAGGGTTTTCAAAGTACATTTACTTCATAGTATATAATATTTTAATTATTTCTCTGGTGACTAATAATCCATTGTTTAGATATATGATAATGAATTTATCCATTCATCAATTGATGGACATTTGAATTGTTTCTACCTTTTGACTTCTATAAATGATGCTAGTGTGAATATTTATATACAAGATTTGATGTTAACATATGTTGCTAATTATTTGGGGTGTAAATATAGGAATGAAATTGATGGTTCATATGGTAACTCTGACTTTTTGTGGTGTCGCCAAACTATTTTCCAAAGCAGCTGTAAATTTTTACCTTTAATCAGAAACATATGTTGTTTCTAATCATTCAATATCCTTATCAATCCTTGTTATGTACTTATCATTATGACTTCTATTATTTCGTTATTATAGCTACCCTAAAGGGTACACAGTGGTATCTCATAATGGTTTTGATTTACATTCTCCTGATGGCTAATGATATGGAGCATCTTTTCATGTTCTTATAGGTCATTTGCATACATTTATAGAGATGTCTATTAAAATCCTTGGCCCACTGTTTGTCTTCTTGTTATTTAGTTGCAGGAGGTTTTTATTACATATTCCAGATATGAAGGCCTCGTCAGATATATCATTTTCAAATATTTTCTTTAATTCTATTGGCTGTATTTTTATATTCTTTAGAGTATTCTTTGATGCACAAATGTTATGAATTTCATGAAGCCTAATTTATGTTTCTTTTTTTTGTTGTTGCTTATTTTTTGGTTTTGTAGCAAAAAAATTTGCCAAATCTAAGATCATATAGATTTTTCTATATGTCTTCTTCTAAGAATTTGCTCTTACCTTTAGTTTATTAATTCATTTAAAGTTAATTTTTGTTAGTAGCATAAAGTAGGTCTCCCTTTTGTAGGTGGACATCCAATTGTCTCAGCATCACATATTGAAATGACTATCCTTACTTCCATTGAGTTGTCTTACACCCTTCCCTGAAATCAATTGACCTTACCCTTATGCCAGGATCATATGCACTTGATTACTGTGGCTTTGTACTAACTTTTGAAATAGGAAAATGTGTATCCTTTCTTTTTTAAAAATTTCAGATTGATGTAAGGGTGTAAACAAGTTACATTATTTGCATTTGATAGGTAGAGTCTAAGTTGTAGTCGAGCCCTTCACCCAGTAGGTGTGCCATATACCCTTACATTGTGCCAATCAGGTGTTAACACATCGATACCTCCCCTCCCCTCTCCCACCCTCACTCCTTTTCCCTCCCTTGCCATTGGGATGTAGTTGTTTTTCTCTCCTCTTTGAAAAAAAATCAAAGAAGTCATTTATTGGTTTCATATTAGCATTGAGTACATTGGATACTTGCTTTTCCATTCTTGTGATACTTTACTTAGGAGGATATTCTCAAATCTGTTCAAGTAAGTATAAAAGATGTAAAGTCTCCATTTTTTATTACTGAATAATATTCCATGGTGTGTGTGTGTATGTATGTATACAACACATTTTATCATGGATTGATGGACACTTGAGTTGATTACACATCTTGGTGATTGTGAATTAAGCTGCCTTAAACACCCTAGTGAAAATATGGGAAATGTGTTTTCAAACTCTCTTTTTTTTAAGATTGTTTTGACTATTGGGTCTTTTTAATTTTTATATAAATTGTTGGATCAGCTTGTCAGTTTCTGCCAGGAAATCAACTTGATTATGATAACCAAGTTAAATTGTCAGTTTGAGGACTGTTGTCATTTTAGTAGTATTTAGTAGTCTAATCCATTAACTTGGGTTGTTTTCCCATTGCTTCATGACTTCTTTGATTTTTTTCAAAGAAGAGTCTACATTTTGGACTTTGTTAAATTTATAACTAATTCTGTTATTCTGTATTATAAATGGAATTTTTTTCATAATTTTATTTCAGATTGGTTATTGCTAATGAACATAGGTTTTATGTTGATCTTATACCCTGTATCTTATATAATTTGTTAAATTAATATTGTTTTAATGAATTAGTAAAATTGTATGTGTAGAAGATAAGGTCATCTGCAAATAATGATAATTTTAATTCTTTCTTTCCAACAGAGATACATTTTATTTCATTTTCTTGTATAGTCACCCTGTCTAGTATAATGTTGAGTAGAAGTGATGAGAGCAGACATTCTTGCCTTGATCCTTATCTTAAATGAAGAGATTTACATCTTTCACCATTAAGTATGATGTCATCTGTAGGAATTTTTTAAAATAGTTATCCTTTATCAGGTTGAATAAATTTCCTTTTCTTCCAAATGGTGGTAGCGCCTGCGGCTCAGTGAGTAAGGTGCCAGCCTCATATACCGAGGGTGACAGGTTCAAACCCGGCCCTGGTGAACTGCAACAAAAAAATAGCTAGGTGTTGTGGCAGGCGCCTATAGTCCCAACTACTCCGGAGGCTGAGGCAAGAGAATTGCCTAAGCCCAGGAACTGGAGGTTGCTGTGAGCTGTGTGATGCCACGGCACTCTACCAAGGGTGATAAAGTGAGACTCTGTCTCTACAAAAAAAAAAAAAAAAAAAGTGTTGGATTTTTCAAATATTATTTCATAGTATTATTGAGATAATCATAAGGGACTTTGTTATGTTTTTTATGATGGAACAATATGTTCCATATTGCACTGATTATCTAGGACTAGGCTCTGTTGCCTAGGCTAGAGTGCAGTGGTGTTATTATAACTCACTGTAGCCCAACTCCTGGGATCAAAAAATCTTCCTGCGTTAGCCTCCTAGTCCCAGCTGTAGTCCCAGCTACCACCACAGCTGGCAAACTTTCTAATTTTTTGGAGATCCTTTTTGTTATTGTTGAGGCTCATCTTAAACTCCTGCATTCATGCAGTCTTCCCACCCTGGCCTCCTAAAGTGCTAAGTTTATAGTTGTGAGCCACCATGACCTGACCTATATGTATATTTTTTGGTAATTTTTAGATATTGTTGTTTTACAGAAGATCAGACCTATAAGCTTTTCATGCAGCCATTTTAGAATGAAAGCAGTTATATTTTCATTTTATACCTAGTGTGTGTATATATATGCACAGTGACTTGCACTTATTAGATGTTTACAGAATGCATTTTGTAAATGAAAGAAAAAAAAAATTGAACAATGCAGAATAACTCCAGTCCATTGTTCAGCAGCAATTGTTAGTACTGTTGCTCTCTGTTCTCTCCCATATATTTATACCCCAGGTTTTTTTTTTTGTTGTTGTTGTTGTTACTTTTGAAAATATTATGTAAAGTGTGGGTTTGGTTTTACTTCTAAATACTACCTTTAGCTTATGATCTAAGTGTACTAAATGGATGAAATCAAGATACCTTTCCCCTCTATAGCTTTTTCACCAAGTAAATACCTTTCATTAAAAAATAATCTGTGCCTTCTGGGTGGTGCCTGTGGCTCAAAGGAGTAGGGCGCTGGCCCCATATACTGGGTTCAAACCCAGGGTTCAAACTCAGCCCCAGCTAAAAATTGCAAAAAAAAATCTGTGCCTTCTAAAACTTGGCTTGTTGGCAATTCAAACTAGAAAAACATGACAAAAAAGAATAAACAACCCTATTCTCCATGGTCATATTTACCAGGACTTTATAAGGAATCTTTACACAGCATTTCAAGAAAAACAAGTTTAATTTGCATTTCTTTGATTAAGAAAGAGTATATTCTCCTTTTAGGAGTCTGATATTTCAGGTCTAATACTTTAAAAGCCTGAAAATTGGGGCCCCCAAATAATAAACTATTAACCTAATAAGTAAAGAAGTCAGATTTCTAAGTCAGGTAAATCTTGAGTTGAAGTATTTTTTTCTTTTCCATAGTTATTACATTCAATGGTGCAATAGTTAATCCTTTCGATGGTGCAATAAAATAAATCCATATTATTTAAAAATATATATTTAGTCCTCACCCTCAGTTTCTGTTGCCAGTCTATAAAAATGGGATCCTTCAACCATGAGACTGAAAAACACTGGGGCTTGGTAAGTAGTGTGATAAACTCTTAATTTTTTGCATTACTTTTCTGTTGTGGTATGTATTTTTCAGTTTTAGTTTATCTGAAATTTGGGACTTAGATGGCCAAAGAAAACATGATTTTCTTACTTTAGATATTTAAAAGCAAAACAATTCAAATGCATTTTTATTATTGGTCTTAATATGATAAAGAAAAAATATATTTTAAAATAACATAATGTAGCAGAAAATTTGGTTTATGTGCCTCTCACATCTCAGCCTTCTCATTCATTAGTTAAAGACTTTGGATGATTTCCTTTTTTGCAACATCATAAAAATGCCTTTATTATATTTGGCTTATCTTTTCTCATAAAGAGAAACTTTTACTTCTAAACAAACATTACATCTTACATTGATGGGAGAAATAGGTCAGCAAAAATATGAACTATCTTCTTATATCAGAATTATTTTTTTGTCACAACTACAAAATGCATTTAACTCAATCAATCACTTTCTCAGGGTATGCAAAATCCTGGGATATGGCGGCAATAATACTTATCAAATGATCATTTCTCAAATAATAATAGATTGTCAGTGACCAACTGGGATTCTTATTTGCTTTTAATGTAAAATGATCACATGAGTTTTGAAGAAAACATGATCAAAGCAATCTCTCCAACATATGCACATGGAATCACTGCTTTTTATTTTTTATTATTATTTATTTATTCTCCATCTTTCTTTAAGGCTGCATAGTATTCCATGGTATACATGTACCACTATGTATTAATCCATTTGTGAGTCAATGGGCACTTGGGCTTCTTCCATGACTTAGCAATTATGAATTGGGCTGCAATAAACATTCTGGTACAGATGTCTTTGTTATAATGTGATTTTTGGTTTTCTGAATATATACCTAGTAAGGGAATTATAGGATCGAATGGCAGGTCTATTTTTAGATCTCTAAGTATTCTCCAAACATCCTTCCAAAAGGAACGTACTAGTGTGCATTCCCACCAGCAGTGATCTTTGACAAGCCAATTAAAAACATTCAGCAGGGAAAAGACTCCCTATTTAACAAATGGTGCTGGGTGAATTGGCTGGCAACCTGTAGAAGACTAAAACTGGACCCACACCTCTCACCATTAACTAAGGTAGACTTTCACTGGTTAAAGATTTAAACTTAAGACATAAAACTATCAAAATATTAAAAGAAAGTGCAGGGGAAACTCTTGAAGGAATTGGCTTGGGTGAATATTTTATGAGGAGGACTCCCCAGGCAATTGAAGCAGTATCAAAAATACACTACTGGGACCTGATCAAACTAAAAAGCTTCT
>CAUYRH010149123.1:0-26368 GCA_963574655.1 Perodicticus potto
GCTACTTGGGAGGCGGAGGCAAGAGACTTGCTTGAGCTCAGGAATTGGAGGTTGCTGTGAGCTGTGATGCCACAGCACTCTATCCAGGGTGACAGCTTGAGGCTCTGTCTCAAAAAAAAAAAGCAACAGTCAGAAAAAAACAAAACAAAACAAAAAGATTAGATAAATTGGACTATATAAAAAATTGAAATAATTAAAATTTTTAAAAAATAGGTAAAGAAGATATATCTCCAGGAAATAGAAAAAGAATTAATAGCTGTCTTGTGTGTGCGTGTGTATGTACTTTGTATTATATATATGTATATCAGTCATGTATCACTTAACAATGGGGAATAAATTCTGAGATGTGCATTATTAGTTGATGTTATCAGTGCGTGAACATCATAGAGTGTACTTACATAAACCTAGATGGTATGTCCTACTACACACCTAGGTTATATGGTATAGTCTGTTGTTCCTAGGGTACAAACAATATCACTGCATTAAATATTAGAGGCAGTTGTAACACAGTGGTAAGTATTTGTGTATTTAAACTATTTAAACATAAAAAAGGTACAGTAAAAATATATTATAATTTTATGATATTGTCGTGTATATGGTCTGTCATTACATCATTATGTCATGCCGTGCATGACTGTGCATTTGTGTGTATTTTATTTTTGTTGTTAAGGAAAGTGTTAAAACACAGATTTAGGATTCAAATCTGCTATGTCTATGCTATCCTTGTGAATATGACTGCTTCCTCCTGGCATTCTATATGTGGTTTAGTTATACTAAATTTACAGAATTAAATTTGTTCATCTGTTTATAACAAGAAAATCAGCCATCAAAAGGAATTACTTGGGTAAAACATACATGATTTTTAAGTTAATATATTTTAATAAGGCATTTACCTGTAGCTCTTCTTCCCTATGCTTTAGATCAGTATTTGTTAGATTATATAAGATACAGGTAGTATCACTGAAAAGCCATGAGAATATTCTTTCTGAAAATGTTGTGCAGCAGAACAAAACAACTGAAATAGAAATGGATAGTAACACTCCTAGTAACCTAGGGTTGGACTACCTTACCTCTTCCTGCAAATAGGTTGAATGTTGATGAAAAAGAGTGGTTTGGACATTCCAAGTAAAACAAATAGAAAATAAACAGACAACCCAAATTTAGATTATGAACAAATAATTGTATATGTATTCTCTCACGTTTCTAACTCTTTGCATTTTTTCTTTGCTGTGTAGTCTTACACTCCTGGCTTACCTGTCTATAATTAGTTAATAATTAATGAAATTTTAGAGGATTTCTTTGGTAGTAATTGTAAAACTTTCTATAGGTCATTTGTTTGAGACAGTGTCTTTCTCTGTCATCTGGGCTGGAGTGCAGTGGCGTCATCATAGCTCCATGCCACCTCCAACATCTGGGCTAAAGTGATCCTCCTGCCTGAGCCTCCTGAGTACCTGGGACTACAGGCATATGTCACCATCCTCAGCTAATTTTTTTTAATTTTTTGCACAAATGGAGGTCTTGCTATGTTGCTCAGGCTGGTCTAAAATCCTGGGCTCAAGAGATCCTCCCTCCTCAGCTTTTCAAAGTTCTAGAATTATAGGCATGAACTACCATGCCCAGCCCATACACACTTTTAGAAACTCATTAACCCAAAATATTTTACAAAGGAATTGTTATGAAATCACATAATGTTATAGCTTATAGCCTTTAATTCTTAAACAAGAAAATCCACTGAAGAATTACTTTGACAAGTTAAAAAGAGTCAAATTTTTCATAGTTATTATTATTTAACCAACTCTTGTTGACAGTATGTGGTTATTTTCAATTAAATCTATATTGGTAGGATTAACATATTTTTTATGTGTGTGATACTAAACAAGCCTGAATGTGTGAGTAAAGGGACAGTGTTTTCAGGTTGACATGGTGAATAAAATGTATTAGATGTAGGATTTTATCCTATTTGCAAGGTGATCAGATAGCTGCTTGTTAATGTTTCATGGATGTTGGAAAAAGACTTCCGACTCTTAGTTTAGAGAAAAATGATTTTATTACTCATTGAACAACAAGGAGCATATGCATCAGCATGTTTGTTGATTCTCTGTGCCACCACGTCCCCTAAGGTGACATGAATGTTCAAATGGATTCTGTACATACAGTGGTTTGCATTATACCTGAGAACACTGAGCTTTGTGAATCCACCATTTCTTTAGTAATCCTGCTTTTTGACCCAGGGGGAGATACTACCTTATCCCAAAAGCTACTTACTTGTGAAAATGGCCTGAATAGAGAGCATCTAGGACTTTTCATTCTTGGACACACTAGCAAGATGAATAGGAGCATAAGAGACCAACAGAGGAATGTCTTTTAGCACTTTGATTTCTGATATATTTGTTCAGTTGCTATTTTTTAGCCATTACTTTACTCTTTTTACTGCCTATATCATAATCATTGTGCTTGAAATTTCACCATCTTTGTAGTACTCTTTGATTTATGACTACAATGGTAAGTTTTAAAGAAATAATCATAGTAAAAGCTATTGGTCTGAGTGGGACATTGTATTTCTGTTTTTTTCTAGCAACCTTATTACAATGCACAATATTTAATTAAATAAAGTACTGTAATAAAATGTCATAGATATAAATATATCCTGCACACATCTTTATTTTTCTGTATCCTCCCATCTTTTCAATCTGTTTACTCTTTAATGACATATGGAGACTCTTTTTGTAAATGGTGCTTTAGTTTAGAGTCTAGAATTTAAACTTAAGCCACCAGTTAGTCTTATTAGCTTCTTTTCCATTGGTATACTCACAGCTGAAAGTGGTCGATTTGGTTGTTTAAAAATATAACAGTTTCCAAATGTACATTTCTGCATTGTCTAAAAGAGTGTCTCTCAGACTTTTCCATCTTAAGATCAAGTTATAGGCTGGGTGTGGTGGCTCATGCCTGTAATTCTAGCACTCTGGAAGGCCAAGGTGGAGGGATTGCTTGAGTTCATGAGTTCAAGACTAGCCTGAGCAAGAATAAGACCCCATCTTTACTATAAAAATAGAAAAACTAGCTGGGTGTAGTGGTACATGCCTATAGTCCCATTATTCAGGAGGTTGAGGCAAGAGGATTGCTCAAGCCCAAAACTTTGAAGTTGCTGTGAGATATGATGCCCTGGCTCTCTACCCTGGGCAACAGAGTCAGATTCTGTATATATATGTAAAGAAAAAGACCATGTTATACTCTTAAAAAAATTTATTTTTTTCTTTTTAGAGACAGAGTCTCACTTTGTCATCCATGGTAGAATGCCATGGCGTCACAGCTCATAGCAACCTCCAACTCCTGGGCTTAAGCAATTCTCTTGCCTCAGCCTCCCAAGTAGTTGGGACTACAGGTTCCCCCCAGAACATCTGGCTATTTTTTTTGTTGTTGCAGTTTGGCCAGGGCCAGGTTCAGGGGTTTGAACCCATCACCCTTGGTTTATGGGGCTGGCACCCTACCCATTGAGCCACAGATACCACCCATACTCTTAAAAATTTTTGAGGAGGTAGGGGATCCTAGGAAAATGGCAGAGTAGGAAGAATCATGAATCTGTCTCCCCACTTGGGCTACAACTGCACTGGCAGAATCTGTTTACTATAACTATTCTGGAATACTACAGTCTATTGAAGCCTTCTAGGGGAAGACTTGATTAGTAATAGTGGTTAATTTGGGTCAGTTTCAGTTCTTAACTCAATAGTGGCTACCCATCCCCCTGTCCGAATATCAGAATTTGTACTCTGACAAATGATGGTTGTTTCTGATCACAGGATGCAGGCAAAAGGTAAGTTAATGGCCATTGTCATTGTACCTCCTGTTGTTGTAAGCCTCTCCTTCTGGCTAAAGTAACTTCCAGAGGATAAAAGGGCCAGCAGCTTTAGTTTTTCTCTTCATTTATCATTTTTTCCTATTTTGGGAGACAGACATTGAAGATTAGAATATTCAAAAGCAAGGAAAAAGGCTCAGTGCCTTTTGCTCAGTGGCTAGGACTCCAGCCACATACACTGGAGCTGGCAGGTTCGAACCCAGCCCAGGCCTGCCAAACAACGACAACTACAACCAAATAATAGCCAGGCATTGTGGCTGGTGCCTGTAGTCCCAGTTACCTGGGAGGCTGAGCCAAGAGAATTGCTTAAACCCAAGAGTTCGAGGTTACTGTGAGCTGTAATGCCTCAGCACTCTACTGAGGGTGACATAGTGAGACTCTGTCTCAAAAAAAAAAAAAAGAAGGAATAAAAAGAATATTCAAAACCAACTGCATAAATAGAGGGGAAACTAGAAAGGCACTGCACATGTCCGCAGGAAGGTAGGCACAGAAAAGACTAAAAGTTAAGACTTCAAATTTATACCTCAGATTGATCCTAGGCAGAGACCATCTATAATAATAAAAAATAATAATAAAACCCAGTAATAGGTCAGGAAGAGGATTTTGAATTCTGGAAGGAGCTAATATAATTTCCAAAGTTACCACATCATTGGATTCAAATGTCTAGTTTTTAAAAACAATAACAACAAACCACAAAATATACAAAGAAACAAATGTATGGCCCATTCAAAGGAAGAAAAACAATACCAACAGGAACTGTTGCTGAGAAAAATCTGATGATGGATCTACTAGCCAAAGACTTTAATACTATGGTTTTACAGATGTTCAAAGAACTAAAAGAAAATATGGGAACAGTCAAGAAACCTATGTATGAAAATATGGAAATATTGATAAAGAGAAAACTTAAAAGGAAACTATAGAAATTCTAGAATTGAAAAGTACTATGAAAAATGACATGAAAAATTCACTAGAGGGATTTAAAAGTATATTTGAGGGTGGCGCCTATAGTTCAGTGGGTAGGGTGCTGGCCACATACACTGAGGCTGGCAGGTTTGAACCTGACTCGGGCCAGCTAAAACAACAGTGACAACTGCAACAACAACAAAAACATAGTCAGGCATTGTGGCAGGTGCCTGTAGTTCCAGCTACTTGGAGGCTGAGGCAAGAGAATTGCTAAAGCCCAAGAGTTTGAGGTTGCTGTGAGCTGTAATGTCATAGCACTCTATCCAGGGCAACAGCTTGAGACTCTGTCTCAAAAAAAAAAAAAAGTATATTAGAGCAGGTATAAGAGAGAATCAGCAAATTTCAACATGAGACAATTAAGACTATTGATTCTGAAAAACAGAAAGTAGGAAGATTGAAGAAAAGTGAATAGAGCCCAAGGGATCTATCAGACACCATCAAGCAGATCAATATATGCATTATGGGAATCCCAGGAGGAGAAGAGAGAAAGGCAGAGAGAATATTAGAAAAACTAATGGCCAAACTTCTGAAATTTGATAAAGGGCAAAAATATAAAGAGCTAAGATCAACAGACTTCAAGTAGGATGAGCTCAAAAAGATCCACACTGAGATCCATTTATCTTTCATCTTTGTTGAAAGACAAAGAGAATTTTGAAAGCAACAAGATAGAAATGACTCATCACAGCTGGGTGTGGTGGCTTCCAGCACTCTGGTAGGCCAAGGCAGGTGGATTACTTGAGCTCAGGAGTTCTAGACTAGCCTAAGTAAGAGAGGGACCCTGTCTTTACTAAAATATAGAAAAACTAGCTGGGCATTGTGGAAAGTGCCTGTAGTCCCAGCTACTTGAGAGGCTAAGGCAAGAGGATTGCTCAAGTGTAAGAGTTTGAGGTTGCTTTGAGCTATGATGTCATGGCACTCTACCTACTTTCTTATACCTGCTCAAGTATACTGACAGAGTAAGACTTTGTCTAAAAAATAAATAAACTCATCACAAACAAAGGATTCTTGTGTTAGCATATTATTCATCAGAAACTTCGGAGACCAAAGGACATTTGAAAAATGCTAAAACGTTAGAAAAAACTATCAACCAAGACTTCTTTATCTGACAAAACTGCTCTTCAAAAGTGAGAGGGAAATTAAGACCTCATTCTCAGATAAACAAAAGCTGAAGGAATATGTTACCACTAGACTTATCATACAAGTAATGCTAAAGGGAATACTGAGGTTGAAATGAATGAGTATCAGACAGTAAGCAGAAGATTTATGAAGTAATAAAGATGTCAATAAGGGTAGATGCATGGGTGATTATAAGACTACTATTGTAAGGAAAAAGCTAGTATTATAATGTGTGTAACTCTCCCTTTTATTTTCTATATAATTTAAGAAAAGAATGCATTAATTTAAGAGATTAAGGCACATTCTAATCTTCACTAGATTAATTAATGAAAAGGTCTATACACAGTGTATAAAGATGTAATTTTGTGACATCAGCAACTGAAAGCAGTGTTTATGGAACTGTTGAGGGAGCAGAGGTTTTGTGACTGAAGTTAAAAAGTGGTGCAAATTGTAATGTTATAATTTTATGATATTAAATGTACTCCTTCTGGTAATCACAAACAAAATAGCTAAAGAATATACACTAAAGGCAAGGAGAAAGGAATTTAAACATTTTGCTACAAAAATTAACATTGGAATATGATGGTAATGCAGGAAATGAGGACTGAAAAAACTGTAAGACATAGAAAATAAATACCAGACTCTGTGCTCAGTGCCCGTAGCACAGTGGTTACGGCACCAGCCACGTGCACTGAGGCTGGCTGGCTCGGGCCAGCTAAACAACGATAACGATAACAAAAAAATACCTAGGCGTTGTGGCAGGTACCTATAGTTCCAGCCACTGGGATGCTGAGGCAAGAGAATCGCTTAAGCCCAAGAGTTTGAGGTTGCACTCTACCGAGGGCAACATAGTGAGACTCTGTCTCAAAAAAGAAAAAAAATAGCAAAATGATAATAATCCCTTCATGTTAGAAATTGCAGTTGACTTTTGAACAGTGTCTAGATTAGGGGCACTAGACCCCATGCAGTCAAAATTTGGTTATAATGTATCCTCATAAAATTAACTCCTAATAACCTACTGTTGACCAGAGATTTACCAATAACATAAACAGTCAATTAACACATTTAGTATGTTATGTGTATTATGTACTGTATTTGTATAATAATATAAACTAGAGAAAGAAAATGGTATTAAGAGAATTATAAGGAAGAGAAAATATATTTACTCTCCATTAAGAGGAAGTAGACCATCATAAAGGTCTTCATCCTGTTTTCTTGACATTTAACAGGCTGAGGAAGAGGAGGGGTTAGTTGTTCAGAGGTGTCAGAAATGGAAGAAAATCCGAGAATAAGTGGACCTTTATACCATTCAAACCTGTGCCAATCAAGGGTCAGCTATACTGTAAATGTAAATAGATTAATCTCTCCAAAGGCAGAGGTTGACAGAATGAAGAAAATCACATAATCTAATTATGTGTACTGTGCTATCTGCAAGAGACTCACTTTCTATCCAAAGACACAAGTAAGTTAACAGTGGAAAGATAGAAAAGGATATTACATGCAAATAGTAACCAAAAGAGTGCTAGGGTACCTATACTAATAACATGAAAAAGACTTTAAATTTTACAAGGTTACAAGAAACAGGAGCATTACAGGCTGGGTCACAGTGGTTCATATCTATAAACCTAGCACTCTGGGAGGCTGAGGTAGGTGGATTGCTTGAACTCTGGGGTTTGAGACAAGCCTGAGCAAGAGTGAGACCCAGTCTCTACTAAAAATAGAAAAACTAGCTGGGCATTGTGGTGGGTGCCCATAGGTCTAGCTACTCAGGAGGCTGAGGCAAGAGGACCACTTGAGCCCGAGAGTTTTAGGTTGCTGTGAGCTGTGATGATGCCATGGCACTCTACCCAGGGCGAGAAAATGAGACTCTGTCTGAAAAAAAAGCATTATGCATTAAGAGAAGGTTCAATACAGCAAGAAGGAAGATAAAACAATTAGAAACATTTACATACTTAATAATAGATCATCAAAATATATGAAGCTGAAATGGGCAAAATTGAAAATAAAAGTTGAAGACTTCAATACCCCCATTCAAGGTAAGGAAATAGAGGACTTGGGCAATGCAGTAACAAACTAAATCTAACAAACATAAAAACACTACCCAACAACAATATAAAACACATTTTCTCAAGTGCACATGGAACATTTCTAGGATCGATGTTACCAAGGGTGACAAAATTTAGGTCTCACTAAGTTTAAAAAGATAGAAATCATGCAAAATATCTTCTCTGAAAACAGCAGGATGAAGTTAAAAATCAATAACAAAAGAAAACTGGAAAAAATCACAAATTTGTATAAATTGAACAGCACACTCTCAATGAATAGATCAAAGAAGAAATCACAAGAGAAATTAGAAAATCAAAGTGAAAATGGAAACACACCAAAACTTACTGGACACAATGAAAGTAGTGCTAAGTGGAAATTTGTAGCAATAAACACATACATTAAAATACAACAAAGAGAAAGCCCTGTGGTCAGAGGTGGCTGGGGTTGTGTGGGGTATGAGAACAACCTCTTAACTTGAAAAGGTCATGCACGTGAAGTAGTTTTCTTTCCTATCTTCAGCTCCCATTGCTGATGTAATGGCCTTTTTGACAGGGTGGTTTTGTCCACTGTGCTAACGTAGCCAGTGGCTTTGTTACACTAGAAGGCTGCATAGTAGGAACCAAGAAGCCAGTGTTCACCCTTCAAGTCCTTGCTGGTGGTCTCCTGAAAAAGTTGGCCTTAATTTTTAACAATACCATTTTTAAGTGGCTGGGTGTGGTGGCTCATGGGTAATCCTGAGCTCATGAGGTCATGGGTTTAAGACCAGCCTGAGCAAGAGCAAGACCCCATCTATACAAATAACCAAATGTTGCGGCAGGACCTGTAGTTCCAGCTATTTGGGAGGCTGAGGCAAGAGAATCGCTTGAGCCCAAGAGTTTGAGGTTGCTGTGAGCTTATGCCATGGCACTCTACCAAGGGTGACAAAATAAGACTCTGTCTCAAAAAAAAAAATACCACCTGTAAATTTGACCATGGCTGCTTCCAGACTGTAGAGGAAAAGAGGACATTGATGGGAACAGTTTAGGAAGATCAAATTGTAAAGGAAGAAGGAGGTTAATGTCATTTCCAATGGAGGAAACAATAAAAATGATCTCAAATCAACGACCTAATGTTATAACTTAAGGAACTAGAAAAAGATTAGATTAACCCAAAGATACTAGAAGGGAGGAAGTATTAAAGATTGAGTAGAAATAAACAAAATAGAGACAAGAAAAAATAGAGAAAATTAATTAAACAAAAAGTTGATTCTTTGAAAAGATCAACAAAATTGACAAACTTTAGCTACATGGAACTAAGAAAAAAAAGACCCAAATTACTAAAATCAGAAATTTCTACAGAAATAAAAGAAATATAAGAAAGTACTGTGAGTTTGTACCACAAATTGGACAATCTAGAGTGAAATGGACAAATTCCTACAAAACCTGCTGAAAGTAAACCATGTGGAAATAGAAAATTTGTATAGACCTGTAACTAGTAAGAAGATTGAATCAGTAATCAAAAAAATCTCCCAACAGAGAAAAGCCCTGAACCTAGTGGCTTCACCTGTGAATTCTACCAAACATTTAAAGAACAATTAACACTAATTCTTTCCAAATTTGTCCTGATAATTGAGGAGGGACACTCCCTAACTCATTCTGTGAGGCCAGCAATTACCCTAATACCAAAGCCAGACAAACAGTACAGGAAAACAAAGCTACAGATTTAATATCTTTTGTGAACATTGGTCTCAACAGAATATTAGCAAGCCAAATTCTGCAACATAATTAAAGAATTATATACCATGATCAAGAGGGATTTATTCCTGGAATGCAAGTGTGGTTCAATATATGACATCAATCAATGTAATACACCATATGAACAGAAGGAAAGAGATAAAATGATCATATCAATCAATGCAGAAGGAGCATTTGCCAGAATTTTGTATGTTTTCATGATTAAAAACCAAAAACATTCAGCAAACTAGGAATTGAAGGAGGGTACCATACATGATATCAGCCATATATGAAAAACCTACAGAGAATGTCACACTCTGTACTGAAAAACTAAAAACTTTTCATCTGTGGTTAGAAACAAGGCAAGGATGCCCACTCTTGCAACTTGTTTTCCACATAGTATTGGAAGTCCTAACCAGAGAAGTTAGTTGAGAAAAAGAAAAAAAAGCATCCAAATCAGAAAGGAAGACATAAAACTATCTGTTTGCAAATGGTAGGATTTTGAATGTAGAAAACCTTAATGATCTCACCTCAAAATTAGCAAAGTAGTAGGGTACAAAGTTAACAAAAAAATAATCAGTTACATTTCTATATACTAACAATAAATAATCCAAAAAGCAAATTAGGAAATCATTTTATTAACAATAGCATGAAAAATAATTACTTAGGAATTGACTAAGAAGGCCAAAGACTTGCACACTGAAAGTGACAAAACATTTCTGAAATAAATTGAAGAAGGCATAAATAAATGGCAAGGTATTTCATGTTCATAGTTTGGAAAACTTAATATTTTAATACCACCCAAAGAAATCTACATATTTAATATAATTCCTATCAAAATCTCAATGATTTTTTTTGCAAAAAATACAAAAACTCATCTTAATATTTAATAGCCAAAATAATCCTAAAAAAGAACAAAAGTTTTCATACTACCTGGTTTCAAGACATATTGCAAAGCTACAGTAGTCAACAGCATGGTGCTAACATAAAGACAGACATATAGACCAATGGAATAGAATAGACACTCCATACACAAACCTCTACATATAAGGTCAATGATTTTCTTTTTTTTTTTTTTTTTTTTTGAGACAGAGCCTCAAGCTGTCACCCTGGATAGAGTGCCGTGGCATCACAGCTCATAGCAACCTCCAATTCCTGGGCCCAAGCGAGTCTCTTGCCTCTGCCTCCCAAGTAGCTGGGACTACAGGCCCCCGCCACAACGCCCAGCCATTTTTTGGTTGCA
The DNA here is from genome assembly GCA_963574655.1 of Perodicticus potto. Lineage (NCBI taxonomy): Eukaryota > Metazoa > Chordata > Mammalia > Primates > Lorisidae > Perodicticus > Perodicticus potto. Next base: position 10,934 of record CAUYRH010149123.1, read on the forward strand.
GCCGTCGTTGTTTGGCGGGTCCGGGCTGGATTCAAACCTGCCAGCTCAGGTGTACATGGCTGGCGCCTTAGCCCGTTGAGCCACAGGCGCCGAGCCAAGGTCAGTGATTTTCAACAAGGAACCCAAGGCCACTTAATGGAGTAAGACTTCTTTACAACAAATAGTGTTAGGAAACTGGATATCACATGCACAAGAATGAATTTGGACCCTTAACTAACACCATATACAAAAAAGCCATTCAATATAATCAAAGACCCAAATGTAAGTTGAAACTATAAAGCTCTTAGACGAAAAGTGAGCAAAAGCTTCACAGCTTTGGATTTGGCAATGATTTCTTAAATTTGACATTGTAGACATAGATAACTACAAAAAAAGACAAATTGGACTTTATGAAAATTTAAAACTTTTGTGTTTTAAAGAAAGAAAATCAAGAGTGAAAATATTTCTTCTCTTCAAAACAGAAGAAAATATTTGGAAATAATATATCTGATAAGGGATTTATATTCAGAATATTAGAGAACTCTTTAAACGCTACAACAAAAAAATTAAACAAGCCAATTAAATATAGACAAAGGCCTTGAGTAGACATTTCTCCAAAGAAGACATATAAATATCCAAGAGGTATATGAAAAGATGGTCAGTGTCTCTAATCATTAGGAAATGCAAATCAAGACACACATCTCACACCCATTAGGATGCTATTATCCCTTCCTCCCCCAAAAGCCCAGAAAATAACAAGTTTTGGGAAGATATGGAAGAATCAGAACCCTTGTGCACTGTTGCTGTGAATGTAAAAATGGTACATTGCTGTGGCAAATGTTATCTTGGTTCCTCAAAAAGATAAAAATGCAATTACCATATGATTTAGTGATTCCACTAAGTGTGCAGTAACCACCCCCTTATGTGTGGTTTCCCTTTGTGAGGTTTTAATTACTCATAGTCAATTTACATCAAAAAATATTTTAATCCAAAAATAAACCATTTTTAAGTTTTAAATTGTGCATTATTCTTTGTAGTGTGATGAAATCTCATGTCCTCCTTCTCTCTCCATCCAATATGCCAGTCATCCCTTTATTCTGTTGTATCCATGGTTTATATGATACCTCCTCTTTGCTCCTTAGTAGCCATCTTGGCTATCAGATTGAAAAAATATAGTACCATATATTGAGGGTTTGGTACTATCTGTAGTTTCATGTATCCACTGTAGGTCTGAAAATATATCCCTATAGATAACGGGGGACTACTGTATTCCCCAAAGAATTGAAAACAAGGTCTCAAAGTAGATTTTGCACACCCATGTTCATATCAACACTATTCACAAAATCTAAGAGGTAGAAACGACCCAAATTTCCATTGATGGATGAATGGAGAAACAAAGTGTGGTGCATGTATGTGTGTGTGACATATATGTGTACATATGGTAGAATTTTTTTTTTTTTTTTTGATGGAGACAGAGTGTCATTCTGATTCTGTTGCCTGGACTAGCTAGAGTCCCATGGCCTCACACTAGCTCATAGCAACCTCAAACTCCTGGGCTCCAGCAATCTTCCTGCCTCAGCCTTCTGAGTAGCTGGGACTGCAGGCACACAACACCATACACAACTAATTTTTCAACTTTCTTTAGTAGAGATGGGGATTTTGCTCTTGCTCAGGCTGGTCTCAAACTCATGACCTCAAGCAATCCTCCTGCCTTAGCCTACCAGAGTGCTAGGATGTCAGGCATGAGCCACCACACTAGCCATATAATAGAATGTTATTCAGGAAGGAAATCTGTCATGTGCTGCACAACATGGATGAACTTTCAGGACATTATGCTAAGTGAAATAAGCCAATCACAAAAAGATAAATATTACCAGGCACAGTGGCTCACACCTGTAACCCTAGCACTCTGTAGGCCAAGGTGAGTGGAGTGCTTGAGTTCACGAGTTGAGAGCTGCCTGAGCAAGAACGAGACCTTGTCTCGTCTCTGCTAAAAGCAGAAAAACTAGTCAAGGGTCGTGGTGGATACCTGTAGTCCCTACTACTTGGAGGCTAAGGAAAGGGTATCTCGTGAGCCCAAGAGACTGAGTTTCCTCTGAGGTATGATGATGCCATGGTACTCAAACAAAGTTAACAGAGTGAGACTCTGTCTCGGGGGAGGGAAAGGGTAAATATTACATAATTCCACTTATAAGAGATATCTAAGGTCTTCAAGTTCATAGAAATAGAAGCAGAATGGTGGTTACCAGAGACTAGAAGGATGAGTGGTTAGGGTTTCAGTTTCGTAAAGTGAATATGTTCTAGAGATTTGTTTTACAACAATGTGTATATACTAACTCCACTAACTGTACACTTAAAAATGGATAAGATAATAAATATGATGTATATTTTGCCACAATAAAAAGAAGTTATTGAGGGCGGTACCTGTGGCTCAAGAGGGTAGGGTGCTAGCCCCATATGCCGGAGGTGGCAGGTTCAAACCCAGCCCTGGCCAAAAACTGCATTTAAAAAAAAAAAAAAGTTATTGAAGATCCAAAGAACTTTTCTTTTGTGAGTTATGCCTATTGATATTTACAATATTAGAGAATAAAACTAAGAAATTTTAAAAATATAGTGGTTCATTTAAAATTACATGTTAACATAAATGACCTAGTATTTTCATGAAAATGACTATATTTTCCAAAACCAAAACAATTTATTAAGAAGAGTGACATTATTTTTCATTTTTGCCAGTGTCTTAATATCTGGCTTAAACAAAAACAATTTCTGCATCAGTCTGTTCTAATGCATTGTTTTAGTTGTAGTCTATGAGGAAAATTTGACCTTCTTCAGATACATAATTAGAAAAGTAAAGAGAATTATAATGCTTTTCAAATAATTGGAGATTGTCATGATACTGCTCCAGAACTCACAGATGATAGTTTAAGTTAGCTGCAATGTGTAATCTGAAACCGTACATTGGTATATGTGGCATTTTCAGCTGTTTTTTTGTTTTTTGTTTGTTTGTTTGTTTGAGACAGAGTCTCACTCTGTTACAGCCTTGACTGCCATGGCATCAGCCTAGCGCACCGCAACCTCAAACTCTTGGGTTCTATTGATGCTCCTGACTCAGCGTTTGGAGTAGTTGGGACTATAGGCACTTGTCACAATGCCTAGCTAAATTTTCTATTTTTAGTAGAGACAATGTTTTGTTCTTGCTCAGGCTGGTCTCTGAACTCTTTGAACTGAAGGGATCCTCCCCCTATGCTTCCCAGATTGCTAGGATTACAGGCATAAGCAACCCCAACACTGGCCCAATTGCATCATTTATTTATTTATTTATTAGAGACAGAGTCTCACTTTGTTGCCCTTGATAGAGTACTGTGGTATCACAGCTCACAGCAACTTCCAGCTCTTGGGCTTAGACGATTCTCTTGCTTCAGCTGGGACTGCCACAGGCGCCTGCCACAATACTTGGCTATTTTTTTGTTGCAGTTTTGGCCGGGGCCGGGTTTGAACCCGGCCACCCTCGGTATATGGGGCTGGCCCTCTACTCACTGAGCCACAGGTGCCACCCTGCATCTTTTATTGATGTGTGTTTTTGTGACTGCATATATTGTTCATCTAGAAAGCATTGACTTCTACTTATGCAAATCATCTTAATGTTGTCACATTAAATTACACAGTATGAAAAATAACATTTGTTAATGTTACCAGCAATCTCTAGGGAAGAAGAAAAATGTTGCAGTAAAGGAGAGGCATAAAAATGGGATAGCTTCTGTAGTGTTGGCAAAATTTTAATTTTATGGTAATCAACTTGTTCTTTGCTTTATATTTTCAAGTATGCATTCCTAGACAATACAGTTTAGTTTTAACTGGCTTTTAACTTTATGTAAATGGAATCATAAGGTATATACACATATGTACTTGTTTTCTTTTGTTCAGTGTTATGTTCTGGAATTCAGTATACCACATATGTACCTTGTGTGTATGTGCGTACATGTGTGTAATATTTCACTATCTGAATAGACCACAATTTTGAAACTCATTTTATCCTTAGTGAAAATTTATGTTATTTTCACATTTGGAAATTTTGAACAGTGCTGCTGTGACCATTTTTTGCACATGCAATCTATTTGTATAAGCAGGCATTTGTACAGGATATAAATGTAGGAAATGCTGGGTCATAGAATATGCATGTTTTCAAATTTAGCATAATAGATGCCAGAGGTTTTCATCAATCTGTGAGAGCCCCTTTGCTCCACATCTTTGACAACAGTTGATATTTTTAATTTTATTACAATTTCATTTTATCTCAATTAAGAGACTTTTAAAAATTTTGCCTCTGAGAAGTGTTCAGTAGTTCCTTGTACAATCCTCTGAGTACTAACATGATAGAGCAATTTTCGTATTTATTGGATATTTAGATTTCTTCTTTTATAAAGTACAAACTCAATTTTCATCCATCTATTTTTGAGTTGACTTTTATCACTAATTTGTGGAGGTTCTTTGTTTATTCTGGCTTAACCTTTTGGGGTGGGGATAAGTATAGTTGTTTTTAGCTATAGTTAACTTTAGGGACAGGAAATAAAATGTGTTACCGTGATAGTATCAGGTATGCTAGGCCACATGTTAGCCCCTCATGAGCTAGAGGTTGTTCAGAAGTAAGGTGGCAAGACCAGGTAGGTAAGTGTCGACCACTGTGCTCTGTAGGATACAGGATCTTGTATATGTAATAACCCACACACTTAACTGTCAGGTCTTCCAAGGGACATCCTTGGTTATATGAATCACACTAACCTTAGGGAAGTTGCAGCCTTTGTTTTTCAGCAGTCATTTATGGTTTTATTCATAGGCCCTCAAGTACAGGTGTAGGTTACCAGCTGGGGTCACTTTTACGATAAATAATGTGGCCTATTAATACACCTAACATCTCACATTTAGCATAATCCAATATGTATTTCCATAGAAATGGTGTTAGAATAAGAAAATTAGAGGTCATTTCCTCATGGAGAAAGAATTTAACCTGTTGTTTTAAACTTTTCTCCCCGGAAAAAAATTGATGTCTTTACAAAACTTAGTATGCTAATTGATGAATGTAGTGTATCTTTTCATCTCTTTAGGTCTTTACTTTCTCACACTAAAACCTTTTTTTATAGCAGTCATGCACATTATTTATAGATTTTTGCCAAGTATTTGATTTTTTTTATGACACTGTGAATGGTTTTCAGATTTTTTGTTTCTATAATATTTTGTTAATGTATGGGAGTGCTGTTGGTTTTATACATTTATTTTGTATCTGACAACCTTGCTAATTTCTTGTATTCTAACAAATTATAAATTCTTTTGGACTTTCTACACACTCAGTTATATTATTCACAAATAATGTTTTGCCATTTTCTTTTCTAATATTTATACCTTTATATCTTTTTCTGACCTTAATGAACAAGCTAGAACCTCCAGTACAGTGTTGAATAAAAGTGGTGACAGATTCTTGATCTCAAAGGAAAAACTTTAAACATTTTATCATCGTGATATTTACTATAATCTTTTTATAGGCAGCTTCTATACTACTAAGTATGTGAGGTTATATTTTAGAATATAAATGGACATTTAATTTTATTATTTTCTGTATCTAGTTAGATGATTGCATTATATAGTTCCCCTATAATCTCTTACTTTGTCAAGTTACCTCAAGAGAGTTGCTAACATTAAGCCAAATGCGCCTTCCTGAAGTAAGTTTAATTTGTTCAAGATGTATGATCATTTTTTATAAATTAATATTTTCATTAACTTTTGCGTTTATATTCATAACAGATTTTCCTATAATTTTCCTTTTCCTATTGAATTTTGGTATAAAAATTTACTAGGCCAATGAAATGAATTAGGGAATAAACCCATTTTTGTTTGCTGAAAGAATTTATGTAGTATTGGAGATATTTCTTTTTTAAATGCATGGTGAAACTTATTAGTGAAACCAACTAGAATTTTAATTAGGGGGAAGTTTTTAATTACAAATTAAGTTTCTTTAATAGTTATAGAACTATTTAGGTTTTCTGTTTCTTTCTTGAATCTATGGCAGTAGCTATACTTTTCTAGGAATTTGATTTCCCCTTCTTTGTTGGTTGTTCACATTAGAGGTTTAATTGATTTTGTCTTTTCAAAGAAGCAATTTTTGGCTTTGCTGATCTTCTCTATTGTACTCTTAGGTACTATTTTATTATTTTTGCTTTCATCTTTATATTTGATTTTTTTTACTTTGGGAGTAGGGGTTAAGGTACATATTGCTCTTGGGAGTCCACCAAAAGTGTAGCTCTGACTGAACTCATTCTTTCTGGTTATAAAATCAGCACTGACAGCTTTATTTACTCTCTAGTTTTCTACTCTCTCCATGTCTTGATTTGGAGATAATTATTTGATGTTTCATAGAAGTTTGTGTTAAACTATTTTGTATAGCTTTTAAAAGATTATATTCAGACTAAGGTAATCTTGTTTCAATGTAAATAGAAGTCCCTTCCAGTACTATAATTACGGTGTAATCATTCTGATTTCCTAGTAGTAGAATATCAAAGCCTAACTTCAGTTTTACTATATAAATATAAAAGTAATTTAAAAGAAAATATTTTGAAAAAAATATTAGTAAGACCAGGACAGATACAGCATTCTTACTGTTCACACATCTGTTCAGTGTTCCCTCAAATGTGATTTGAAGTAATTGGGAAAAGTCTCCAAGAATTAGTAGTAGAGAGACCAAAATGTCTTGCAACTTTAGCAGTGGTAGTGTATCTCATTGCCCTTGACTTAATTAGTTCTTGTTTTAGTTCTAGTCAGTAATCTAAAATCTAACCAAATGGACAGAGGATTTTATTAACAGAATGCTCTTGAGTTTTAAATTGTTTGGATCAGTTGCCTTTTTTGAATCAATTAATTAGACATACACAGGGCAGCAATCTAAGCTCTGAAGAAGATAAGAAATTGACCAAGGCATTTAATAGTTTCAAGAAATTTACAGTTTCTAGTGAAGTGCTTAAGCTGCCTTATCTTGAAATCTGAATGTGTGTTTTTTAAAAGTACAGGCTTTGGCGTGGGACACCTTGGTGTAGATTCTAACTCCCCTACTTTCTAGGTGTATGATCTGAGCTTCCTAATTATAAATTGGAAATAACAGAAACTGGAGTTGCAAGGACTAAATTAAGTAATCCATGTAAAGTCTCAACATTATATGTGAGACATCGTTGCTGCTCAGATTGTATTTCATGAATTAATGAAACATCAATAAATCCTTTTGTAGAGAGGAGAAGTGAATATATTATAGTAAAAGAAAAATCTAATAAGTATTAGAAGAAAGACATGGAGAGCCAAAGGGGTATTGAAAAGGTCTCCCTACTGACTAGGAATTGGGAGAATTCATGTAGGAGATGCCATTTGAACTAAATCTTGAAGGTGGAATGGAATTTATAGCAGTTATTCTTCAGACAAAAGATATTCTGTATGGAGGTTAGGATAAGACTGGAGGTGGGGGAGCTGGGCTTTAGGCAGGAAAGTATACTGATTTTAAGGAATGGTAAGTCAAACAAAAGAGAAAACACACTGAGAAAGATTTGGAATTCAATTCTTATGTTCTTGAGAGCCTTTAGAGATTTTGAGCCATGCTTTAAGATCAATGGTAGCTAGGTGCAGTGGCTCACGCCTCTAACCCTAGGACTTGTGGAGGCTGAGGTGGGAGGATCACTTGAGGCCAGGAGTTTGAGACCTGTCTGAGCAAGAGTGAGACCCCATCTTTACAAAAAAATAAAATATGAAATAAAATTAGCTGGGCATAATTAACTGTAGCCCCTGCAGCCATAGCCACTTGGGAGCTAAAGCAGGAAGATTGCATGAACCCAGGAGTTCAAGGCTGTAGTGAGCTATGATTATGCCACTGTACTTCAGCACAAGACCCTGGCTCAATTAAAAAAAAAAGAAAAAAGGAAAGAAAAAAAGTGAAAATAAGAGAAAGACCTATCCTTATGGCAGTTTGTCAGATAAGTGAGAATTTGGAAGAAGGAAGACCCACAAGAAAACTTTATAATACCCTAAGCGAAAAGAGATAAGTAACAAAAATCTTATAAAAATAAAATCAAAACTGTCCAAAAATTATCCAGTAAGAAATAATAGGTGAAGGAAGAATTCAAAGGTGATTGTAAGATTAAAAGTCTAGACAATTGAGACAATAGCAGTATCATTTGCAAGCACAATGCTGCTTATAATGTTTAATGAAAATAAGCATTAAAAATTAATATGTTTAAAAGTAAGATTTTAAACATACTGACTTTGAATTTTATATGACAGGAAAGACAGCCAGTTGTAAATGTCAACTTGAGATAGTTTGAACTATAGATATGTATTGGAAATCATCTGTGTGGAAGTGATAGTTGAAATCCTGGGACTGAGTCAACTCAAAATGTAGAGACTGAAAACTATTTAGAGTACTCTAAATACCTAGAAAGGATATGTGATTGTATCAGTGGAAGAAAGAGAGACAGCAAAAGAAAAAGAAACTGTAGTTGGAGGAGTAGAGTAGAAACAATGGAATGGAAATTTCTCTCTTAAAATTTAGGAAAATTTTCAAGAAGTTATTTGAGTAGGTTTTCTGAAAGAGAAGCCACTGGCATTGTTAGGAAAAATAACTGAGTGGCTTTATCTTTAGCATTTATTCTGCTGTTAGCAGAAATAATGTATTAAAATTATCTGTATTTGAAAGTTCAGTTCTGCTTTTTATGGACAGATTTTGATGTCTTCCTGTCTTTCACATGTAATGAATTACTGGGTCATTCAGAACTTCTTTCACCAAACCCATAGAAGTAGATACATTGCCAAGCATTGCAAATGCCCTGTTTTGCACATAGACTATCAAGGTGTCAAGATTATTATTAAAGTTTTATTTACCAAAAAAATAAAGAAAAGAAACTTTTCACTGTTTTGAAGAAATTCATGGTCTTCGAAATTTCCAAAGGACTCTTAAAAAATAAGAATTCAGTGTTGATAAGGCATTTGTGGTAGCAATAATAATTACAGTTAGCATTTACTGAATGGCTACTGTTTGCCATACATCATTCTAAGTGTTTTACATGTGTTTATTTTTTTAGAAGTATTTACTGTGCCTACTATATACCAGGAACTGTTCTGGGCACTTGGAATAGGTTAATAAATGAAACAAACTAAAATTCCTGACCACACAGACCTGTTATTTAGTGAAGACAGACAGATATTAGCCAATAAACATAATAAATTAAGTACATTGACCATAAGAAGATGGTAAGTATTATATAAAAAATAGAGCAGAGTAAGGGGAGTTAGGAATGTTGAATTGTGTTGGGTGTTGGAGATGGGCTGCATTCTTAAGTAGGGAGGTCAGAACAGGCCTTATAGAGAAGGTTACATTGGAGTTAAACATACAGATATCTGAGAAGAAAGTACCAGACAAATGCAACAATTTATGCAAAGGCCCTAAGGTGGAAACATCTCCATGATACCCAAAGAACAACGAAGAGGTCAATTGGTTCCATTTTGAGAAAGGTAGGGTCACAAGTGTTGTGGAGCTGCAGTGCACACACACCTCCTCCACCACCACCACCACTCTACCACCCCACCCCCACAGCTCCTGCTCCTGCCTCACAGCTGTTATCTCTCTCTGAGGAACAACTTGGACCAATTTGGATGCATACCAAGACTTTGAGAATCACTACAAGAAAAACACCTTGTGGTGAAGGTTCTACAGGATCATTCACAGAAGAGAATCCACAGTGACTCATTGACTTGCACAGTCCTGAGAGTGTTAAACAGATTTCTTCCACCAGTATTGACCTAGCAGTTGAGGTTGAAGTTGCCATTGCAGATGCTTAAATCAGCTATTTTTAATAAATTGGTTATCAGTTGTTTAGAAAAAAAAAAAAAGAGGCCAGTGTGGTTCAGAGTGATCAAGGGAAAGAGTGGTATATATGATCAGAGAATTAATGGCTAGGAGAAAGGTGAGGCAGATCTTGCTACTATTAATACACTATGAGGCAGGTACCATTATAATCCCTATTTTACAGATGAGGAAACGTGGATATAAAGACGCCAAAAAATTTGTCACTTCTACTATAAGATCAGAAGCTGGGGCTCGGCCCCTGTAGCTCAGCAGCTAGGATGCTAGCCACATACAGTGGAGCCAGCGGGTTCGAATCCAGCCCAGGCCTGCCAAACAACAATGACAACTACAACCAAAAAATAGCTGGGCGTTGTGGTGGGCGCCTGTAGTCCCAGCTACTTGGGAGTCTGAGGCAAGAGAATCGCTTAAGCCCAAGAGTCTGAGGTTGCTGTGAGCTGTGATGCCACAGCACTCTACCCAGGGTGACAGCTTGAGACTCTATCTCAAAAAAAAAAAAAAAAAAGATCGGACGCTGGTTGTAACAAGGTACAAACTAGTTCATCCTATTTACCGAAAGTTTCAAAATGCTTTAATTGCTAATTTCTTTATGACCCTTTGTAAAATATTCTATGAAAGGTTAGCAGTTTTGGAGTGGATGATTCATTTAACAATAGTTCTGTAATTTTCTTTCTTTGCAAAACAACATGACCATTTACAGGGCTTGTTGTGATTTCATCAAAGTTTCTTCAATTGCCTATGCCTTCTTTGTGTTGGAGGTACATTAAACATCCCTTAATGCAAGGCTTTTGTATTAGAACCAATTCAGAGTTTTAGACTTTCATATTAAGGCTTCTTAGAAACAGAGATGTATTCATAATCATAATAACATGATTGACATATTTACCTTAATTATATGCAGAAAACCATTCTAGATCATATGGTGATAATTACATTTATACATTATCTGTGTACATGCTGCTGATAATTGAAATGAATCACTGCAATGATAGTTGCAGATTATCTAATCCATGTATATGCTACACATGCTTGGAATGAATCAATGCTTTATTAATATAATTGGATATAGAAAAATATTTTAATAAAAATAATTCTTTAAGTAATAGAAAAATCTAAGAAAAAAATGTGTTTGTGCCTAGCTCAGTGATCCCCTCACTTATCCCCACTCTACTTCCAGGTTAAATGACTGTAGGAATTTGAAAGTCACAGTGGACTACTAGGTGAAAAGATTTTTAATAGTTCATTTTTATACATGTTAGATTGCTAGTTAAAAAGAGCTAATATTTATTCTAAAGTATATTTACTATATTGGGAATTCCATTTTCGCCTTTCATTTTTAAATAGAATTGATCCAAATTTGTTTATTTTATGACCTGTGAATTTGTCAGTATTGATTATGTAAAGGTGATCAGTTAAAGAACAGTACTTTGCTAGATTTATGGTTGTTCATATAATACTTTGTTAATCTGAGAGTTAATAAAAAATGAGAAGTTACATCCTTGGTATTTCCTGTAGACGTCTGAGAAGCAGTGAATGCATAAATCATAATTATGTGGAATAATGATTTTATTAATGATTGTTTGGCACTAACATGCTTTTGTCAAGTGGGGGCATCATTGATCTTTCTTAAATAAGCAGCCTGGTAAGAATAGTTTGCTTATTAAACTTAAAGGATATTAGGGATAAATAATAGTCCTCATTTCACCTTCCATTAAATGGCCTCTATTTTATGTCCCAGTTTTATTATTATTATAGCTAGCACTCTTAATTAATAGCTAGATTTAAAGGCCAGAAACATTTAGTAGTTTTTTTAAATAATGCTCAGTTATATCAGCCCCCTAAAGTTGCCACCACAAAATGAAGTTGTTATTCAGTAGAAGAAAAAGGACATGGTTTTAAGAATAATGAAAGTTTGAATAAAATCTTTATTTTTTATTAAATCATAGCTGTGTACATTAATGCGATCATGGGGTACAATGTGCTGGTTTTATATACAATTTGAAATGTTTTCATCAAACTGGTTAACATAGCCTTCACAGCATTTTCTAAGTTATTGTGTTAAGACATTTATATTCTACACCTAGTAAATTTCACATGTACCCTTACAATATGCACTGTAGGTGTGGTCCCACCAATTACTCTCCCTCCACCCATCCTCTCTCTTCCACTCCCCTCCTTTTCTCCTTTCCCCTTCTTCTTGAGCTATAATTGGGTTATAGCTTTTATAAGAAAGCTATAAATTGGTTTCATAGTAAGACTGAGTACATTGGATACTTTTTCTTCTATTCTTGAGATACTTTGCTAAGAAGAATATGTTCCAGCTCCATCCATGTAAACATGGAAGAGGTAAAGTCTCCATCTTTCCTTAAGGCTGCATAATATTGCATGGTGTACATATACCACAATTTATTGATCCATTCGTGGGTCAATGGGCACTTGGGCTTCTTCCATGACTTAGCAATTATGAATTGGGCTGCCGTAAACATTCTGGTACATATATCTTTGTTATAATTAGAATAAAATCTTATAGTCTTAGTTTAATTATCATTATTGCTATTTTAGGTATATGAATATGGGGACAAATATATAGTTAAGATTTAAAACATATACATACAACTAATCACTTAATATTCACAAGTAGCTCTCAGTGATGATTAGAAGATATTCTGAGCATATCCAAAATATATATTGTTGTGTGTTGTCTCTACCAAATTTGACTATTGTTAATAACACTAAGACTCTTTTGCCACCATTAAATTTATGCAAGAAGAATGTTTGAATATATTATGCCTATGCAATTTGTTTAAAATTTGAGGTCTGACAAGTAAGTTTGTGAATTCATCCTAGAAAAAGTGCTACATACCTCATTTCTGAATATCACTATGGTCACCTTCAAGGTACTTTCCTTGGGAAGCTATGGACCAATGCCAGCACCTAATTCATGCATATATGATTATTTTTCATGCATATATGATTATTGTATTTTAAAAGCTTACTATGATTTTAATCTCTCCACTACTAACAATTTATTTTACAGTTAAACTTCAAAATGCATTGTTTTTAATCTAGTCAAAAAGGAGCCATATTTATAAATGATTGCATTTGGAGAAAACTCTGAGGGTATGAGAGTTATACAGATATTCAGTTTTAAATATTTTAATATGATGTTTTCATCAATAAAGCTCTTGGTGTGTTCTTACATATAATTTTAAAATCTTGCATATCTACCAGTATATCTTTGTCAGGCAAATGCCATGGGCTAAAACAGAAGATAATAACTTAAGATTTATGTCTCCCTGTTGGAAGTTACAGTTGTCATGAATTGACAGTTTTGAAGGACCTGAACTGACATCAAAGAGTTCAAAGTGATCTGATTAGGTCAATTAACGTTAATTTTCATCTTCCATTAAATTCTTTTAAATCTTTCCTTCTTTTCCTTTTTTCTAGCCAAGTCCTATACCAAGTCCTGTTTTGGGGCGAAAGCCAAATGCTAGTCAGTCATTGCTCGTATGGTGCAAAGAAGTTACAAAAAACTACCGGGGAGTAAAAATCACCAATTTTACCACATCATGGAGAAATGGTTTATCTTTCTGTGCAATATTACACCATTTTAGACCAGATTTAATGTAAGTAGAAACATTTTTCATTCCCTATAAATATTTTGTCAATAATAGACATTTTTTAAAAGAACATAAAATAATTTTTTAGCATGTGTCCTTAAATGCTTAACTTTGTTTTCGTTTTATTACCCACACATTTCTTGCTTTCTGAGAGAAGAAATATGTGCCAGAAAGAAATGTTCTTCCTCTTGATACTTAAAAACAATCTTTTCTATTTTTAAAGAAAATGGATTTTCTCCTTAATCTCATGTAAAGAACAGACTTCAGATTATTATGAAAATTGTGTTAATGTTAAAATGAGATGAGACAAATAAGCCTCTAGCTCTTTGTACATTGACAACACGGGATTACCTCCTGGTAAGTTTGGTTGTCAAAGCTAGTCCTTGGTTCTTGCCTTAACTTCTCTTTTAGATAGAAAGCTTCAGGCAATGAAACATGTAATCACTGTTTTTATTTATTTATTTCCTTAATTTTCCACACTATTAGTTTTGTTGATTGAATTGCTGTGAAATTGCTAGTTACTGTTTGGTATTATTGAATGTCAAATTTTTAGATTCAGTTTGTTTTTAAAACAGTTGTTTTTATCAAATACTATATGTACCTACTGTGCCATTTTCTCTCTCAGTGACTACAAGTCTCTGAATCCTCAAGATATTAAAGAAAACAACAAAAAGGTGAGAATTGCAAAGAAAAAAATACCTAGTTTCAATTTTGGCTTTTCTTCAGGTTTTTATTAATTTGGAAATAGTGAGGCTATTTTGTGAGATCATAACTACAGCTCACAGAAAGTTGTCTGCATGGTTTACTCTGATTTGTTATGGACTTTGAGGATCACAACAAATGTGAGGCTGGCATCAGATTGTGTGTGTGTGATCGTCACTGATGGTTAAATGTTTGTTAAAGCATGTTGTTTTTAAGATTTAGCTTTAAAAAATGTACCCCAAACAGGTATGTGCCATAACTAGTATGTAAGTTTAGAAAAATATATTAGGACAAGGTGAAAGCAGGAGCCTAAAGACAAGCCAGAGAGAGTACCTAGGTTCTTAGAAGCAAAGGGATGTAAAATTGGTTCTTATTTTCTGGTAAACTATATACAGTTATGCACCACATACTGACATTTCTGTCAATGATGGACTTTATAACAATGATGGTATCATAGAGATTAATAATACTGTATTTTTATTATACTTTTTAATGTTTAGCTACAGATTATAATACTATATTTTTATTATACCTTTTATACGTTTAGCTACACAGATGCTTAATACTGTGTTACAGTTTCCTATGGTAATTGACAATCTGATGTGTAACCTGGGGAGCAGCAGGCTAAACCGTATAACCTAGGTGTGTAGTAGGCTCTCCCATCTAGGTTCACCCAGTGTCAAAATTCCTTGACAGTGCATTTCTCAAAATGTATTCCCAAGGTTAAATGACACATGACTGTATAATTTTTCCACATAATTAATTAATATACTAAGATGTAGTTTCCCAACTGGTATTTGGGGAAGTGGTTGAGGAATCGATCCTTTTAGTCATCAGCCCTGTGTGGGACTGAGTTGTGAGAGCCCCCTGGATCAGCTGACTGTGGCTATAGGCTAACTTATCTATTCAACCCGGTGAAAATATAGTATGATTTCCTCTGTGCAAAGAGGGATTACCTAACTCAGCACATAGTAGGCACTTAATGTTCTTTTGTGCTGAATTGAATTCTTCACCTGATAAACTAATGAAATGTATTCTTGCTTAGAATAAGAGTTCTTTTTTTTTTTTTGAGACAGAGCCTCAAGCTGTCGCCCTGGGTAGAATGCCGTGGCATCACAGCTCACAGCAACCTCCAATTCCTGGGCTCAAGCGAGTCTCTTGCCTCCGCCTCCCAAGTAGCTGGGACTAGAGGCGCCCGCCACAACGCCCGGCCATTTTTTGGTTGCAGCCGTCATTGTTGTTTGG